>JALPQI010019364.1:0-31791 GCA_025490895.1 Thaumatotibia leucotreta
ATGCTACTCTTTAAAAGAGGTTTCATACTATTGTACCTTTTTAGGGTTCCGTAGTACACTACCCTTATAGTTTTGCTCTGTCCGTCTGTCTGTCCGCAGCATAGCTCAGTGGCCGTTAGTACTAGAAATCTGCAATTTGGTACAGATATACATATTAATTATGCCGACAAAGTGGTAAAATAAACATTAGAAAAAAGCTGGTGAAGTGTGAATGATTTTTTTATTTTCTGTAATCTTATCGTGTGGAATATCGTTGAAGAGGTCTTTGAAAAAAAAAAAAGGGATTTTCAAACAAAGTTTTTTTCTAAAGTCAATATTTTCAGAGATATCCGAAAACTACGGAACCCTAGCATGGGCCGACATGCTCTTGGCCGGTTTTTTATTACCTCAGGAGCTGCTAACATACAGGTTGTTCTAAAGTTAAAAAAAAGGAGTGTGGATTTCAATGTGGATAACAAGATTTAATCATATCACGTCACCAGACCAGTCGCAGTCGTTGTCGTCAGTGGCAGAAGGATAACGAAGGCTGTCATGAACTGCTCCTTGGTGAACCGAGGGAATTCCTGTTCTTAATAGTAATGGTGCGTTTAAACCAAAAGAGCATTCGCTATTCTAGCACCCGTTCTACGAAATCAACCAATCACGTTTTGTGTACCGATCGAATTTCGTAGAGTGGGAGGTTAGAACAGCGAATGCTCTTTTAGTTTGAACCTTTACGCAAAAATGATGTAGGTACCTTGCATAAATTTTGATGTTTTTATTTAACCTCATGCCTACATTAGGTACCTAGGATACGTGTAGGTAAGAGGTAACTTCCGTGTTGCATATTGCACAAACAAAGTACCTAATAATAATGTTGCTTGTTTTCGGTAGGTACTATGTTTTGATCATAGCACGAGCAAATACTCGTACACGTTTATGTGACGTAGGTAAAATAAATAAATAAATAAATATCTTGGGACATCTTACACAAAACGACCTAGTCCCACGGTAAGCTCAATTAAGGCTTGTAATGTGGGTACCAGGCGACGATATATACATATAATAGATAGATACATATAGATACTTAAATACATAGACAGCCATGACCAAGGAACAAATATTTGTCATAAATAAATACACAAAGAATGCCCTCGCCGGGATTCGAACCCGGAACCTCCAGCTTCGTAGGCAGGGTCACTACCAACTAGGCTACGGAGACTGACAACTAACTTAACGTGGTTGGTAGGTAACTTCAAAAATGGTAAATTACAAACATAATCTTGTAAATTCGACATTCTATTGCGTATTTTATACATTGGTAAAAATAAATGTAAACAATTAGAGACTCAACTTATTGTTCATTTGAATGACAATGTCAAACTTCGTGTATAAGCTGTTTTTTTTCTGGTAAGATAAGAGTGCAAAGGTGGGATCCAAATTTATTTTAATTAGAAACTTGAAACTTTAATATTAATAAGGTATTTTACAAGGGTACAAGAAATGTAATTGAATCATTTCTTAAAGGTTAAAAGGGGATTAGAATTTTTATTGTGTTGAAGTTTAACTTAAAGCTATAATAATCCCTATAAAAGTATTTTATAACAAGGGGATGCAAATTTACAATTGGATACCTAAAACATTGTAGGAGATTTACTAAGTAAAATACGAAAAAAGCAATAATATATCAGAGAAATTATTAGGGAAATTTCATGATTGAGAGGGTTAAGTAGGGCTGTAGATTTTGTTTAAGGAGACTAAGGTAGATTATAAATTTAGTGTAAATTACTAGGGCTAGAAAGATGGCATTTTTACAGAAGGTTACTTATATAATTATTTGTATACAAAATAAGAAACCATTTTATAAAATTTAAACTCTAAAGTGGTTAAAAGGTAGTTGAAAGTTTGTATGGAAATAGTGTGATTTGAAAGATAGCGATTTGATACGTCGTATTCCAACTGCTGATTAAAAAATAAGACAATCGATTTCAGTTTTTTTTTTTAAATATTTATCCCTTTTAACACTTTCGACGCCAGTGACAGTGTTCATCGTCATACAAGTGTACAAAGAAAAATGTCTTTGAACCGAAACTTTGTCTGAAGAGTATATTTTTAAGATAAAATTAAGGGGTGCCTGTCGTGTTGTATAACGTCGATTGTCCTAAAATTTTTTGGCAGAGAATGTTTGGCATAGTTAAATGGCATACTGGTTTAGCCTTCTTTATTTTGCGCATACACGTTTAAAACACCTACACTATATTTATCCTAATATTGATTACTCGAACGTCGAATTACCTAAAGCTTAATAATCATAATGTTCATTGTGATTAATATTGTTTTTCCTACTGCTCAAGTGTCTATTTTCTTTGCGCCTACAATTGTTATGTCTAAAATTTCATTGAGGAAAGCATATTAACAATATGGTGAATGGTTTAAAATAATGTTCAAGTAATAAGCCAGGGTAAAACCGACTTGGAATGGTTAGGTTTCTAGGAGTGAACGGCGTAGTCTATAAAATACTTAAGTATTTTTAATCAATTGTTTACCCATCCTCATTCTTGTAAACCCGAAAAAGGGGCGACGGGAGAGCGAAGCGCCCCACAAGGGGAGCTCAGGGGCGAAGCCCCCTGTATTAGAAAATAATGAATTTGTACCTCCCCTACTCTAACCTGGATAGGTTTGTTAGGTACCTTTTATCCCTTAGATCAGGAATAGAAGTCCCGCGCAGCGGGGCTTCGTCGACCGGTTCCTAGGTCCGTATCGGTACTGATGACTAAAATTCTTTGGACAACAGGGTTGGGTGGTTTAAGGGAGGGTTAAGTTTAAGGAAAATATTTTTTTAAAGGTAGTTAGTTTTAGTACATTAAATAGTAGGATCATCACAATAATTATGCACAATTATTATTCGATACATACACATTAGACACGAAAATCATTAGGACAAACTTAACGATAGTTAGGAACAACCAAGTTAGGATCAACAATTTCGACAACACAAAAATATGTGCAACAATGTTTGGGCCATTCATTTTTCGGCGTAAAGTTGGTATGCGACAAATTTTTTGAAATAAAAAAATTATGCCACCCGATGTAGACCCAAAATTAATTCCAACCTTTTTAGGGTTCCGTGGTAAACGAGGAACCCTTATAGTTTCGCTATGTCCGTCTGTCCGTCTGTCCGTCTGTCTGTCCGCAGCATAGCTCATAGGCCGTTAGTATAACAAATTTGCAATTTGGTACAGGTATACCTACATATCAGTCACACCAAAAAAGAGAAATTCGGGTTACAAAAGACAGTTTTTTTTGTAAGTTAACGTTTTCGTAATTAACCACTAAACACAAAAAAAAATTCTTGCCCCAGGGTCTGCTGGATGCGGGTAACGCAGGATCGGTCATTGTGGCAATCTTTGGGAGAGGCCTATGTTCAGCAGTGGAGTGTCTTTCGGCTGATATGATGATGATGATGGATGATGATGATGACATTACGATACAAGTGTGAAAAAAGTAAAGGTTGGCGATAAAAGAAAACACGACTGAAAGGAATGTTTTAAATCGACACGAGATTTTAGGGTTCCGTAGTAAACTAGGAACCCTTATACTTTCGCTACGTCCGTCTGTCTGTCTGTCTGTCTATCTGTCTGTCTGTCCGCAGCATAACTGAGTGACCGTTAGAATTAGAAATTTGCAACTTTGTATAGTGTACATATTAATCAGGCCGATAAATGGATAGAATAATATACAAGGTGATCCTATTAACTATGCGTATTGGACATTAGGAGGTAAATGCCCATAATCACCACGCTGGCAAAAGGGTTGGCGATCGCAGTAATTTTTCCACTGTGACGATGCTGTGCTGCTGCTGCTCATCATCAATCTTCTATAAAGAAATAGTTGTTTGTTGTACAAGGGTGCAAAGTTGTATTTTACCCGCGAGCATGAAATTGAAACACGAGCAAGCGAAAGGGTTCCATAGTTTTAAAATAGAAACCTGAGCGTAGCAACGAGAACGAGAAGAACGAGAGCTTACGAGAAGTAAAATACATTTGCACTCGTGTGTAACACAAAACTTTTCCCCTCACTATAGCGAGGAACAGGAGGTTTCTGATTTAAAAAGAAAAAAAATGAGGTAGCAGAAGTGCTGAACCACCACCAGTTTTCTTTTTTATCTTTTAATTTCCAAGTTTTGGCAATTCAAAGTTAAGAGTGGGGTCAAATTCCTGCTTGTACAAAATCCGACCTAATTTTTTTTCTACGAGAGGTAACGAAATAATTATTACTTTGTCAATATATTTTGTAAACGCAGTTAGAAATACGTGGTTAATTTTTTTTCTCATTGAATTCATAGGCATTTAAAAGTTTAAGATCATAATAATATTTATATTTTAATCTGCATAAACATAACAAGAGAAAAAATGCACTAGATAAGCAGTTTAAAAAATCGTATTTCGGAAAATAGGCAAAATAAAACTTTTTTTTCGAAATCTAATTAAAGAAGATATCATCTATAATTTATGATTAAAATAAAAAAAAATATCTTATCTTCCTCACTGATTTTTGTAGAGTCAAACATGAGCATTTTCGAAAGTCTCAATTTTCATTTATATTTTTCTATTACAAGTAGTTCCTCTAACACATTTATATTTATTTTACAAGATGAACACGGCAAGTAATTATTTCGTTACCTTTTATATAAAAAAAGTTATGCCTGTTTTTTCACAAGCACGAATTCAATGACCCCACTCTGAATTTTGAAAGGGCAAAACTTGGAAACTAAAAGATATAAAAGAAAACTGATGGTGGTTCAGCACTTCTGCCACCATGAAGTATATCCTAAATTTTTTTCATTCAAATCAGAAACCATGCAGCACACTCGATTTGTTGACTTCACTTGGAATGACCCTTTACTATTATTTCGTTCGGTTAGTTGGTCTTCCTTGAGTGAAGTCTTTTGATTTCTTATGATTTTTTTAACACTTTTTTTCCTAAGTTTTCAGCTTTGTTCAAATGGGGAACAAAAGAAATAAACGAACACTGACGTCGTTTATACCAAGAAAGAAAATATGCGGTATGTGCGTTACAACCCGCAAATGATTGGTCTATAAACCCCTAATATTGCCATTTGCACGTATAAGTATTATTTTTTTATGTATAATACAGGGTGTTTGTTATGTCGTTAGCCAAATTTGGATATGTCATTCGCGATCCACACAACATTTTTGAAAAAAAAAGTGACACTTTTTTTAGTTTTTTTTCCCGTTTTTTATCCGGCAAAAACATAATTTGTGGTCACTAGGCAAGTTTGTTTCAATCTGTGCGATTCGATGGCAGACAAAAGGGTAGCAGGTTTGAGTAGTCAAGTCTTAGCCAATCAGGAGTTCATCACAAGCACCTATCAGCCGACGTCACTCACCCCACCATCGGCACTAAACAATGAATAAAATGTCCTAACTACATGCACACACGATTGTTATTTGATTAAAACTGCCCAAGCGCAAACCTACCTGTACCTGCTCGTCGTCATCAACAATTCAATTAGCTTAGAGAGTGCATTAGAATCGATATCTGAGGTAAACCAGTACGCGTTTGTATGACGGAACATTTAAGTTACTCCGTTCTTGAGGTAAAATTATGCTGGCTCGGCTGATCGCAAGATGCCATGTGCCATTTGTACAGCACTCTGTAAACAAAGAAGGAGTGCGCTTGCGTGAACGCGCTCGAGTCAAACTACCCTCAGACCGGCGCGCAACTCAAAATACCCTCATTATTAGTACTGTATGCGATAGACTGATAATGCTATCTCGTGGGATTTACCTGCAAGTTAAGCTCCACCTCCATTCCCCACCACGCGTAGGAAACTTGTTACGTACGTTATAACGCATTAAATTAGTTACATTATGCGGGTTAATTAAAGTTGCAAACTCAAACACCCTTTCCAATCTGATTTGGCAGTTATGAGATGGTGGGATTGGTGGGGCAGTACGCAAAGTAAGCAAGTGATCATAGTGACCAAACATTCGGTAGATAATGAGATTTTAAAAAAAATCTATAACAAAAAGGATAATGAAAAATGGATTATTTTTGTTTTACCAAATATTTTTTTACGCCTTTACCCAACACACATTGCAATATGGCTAATGATATAAAAAACACCCTGTATATAGACAGGGTGGAAATTATTTTTGGGTCAGTGAGGGCAGCTACCAGATCCAGAGTAGCTCCGCGAATATGGTCTTATAAGACCTTCCTCGATTTTAAATTAATGAAAATTGGCGTTTACTGATTTTGGAAAAAACATACAGGTTGCGAGAAAATTGTCATTTTTGATAAACTTTTTTTAATGCCAATCGATCCTGTTTCTGTTCAGGATCAAAAGCTTGTATGGGAACAAAAAAAATTTAATGGCTAGAAAAGCCGCAAATCGAGATGATGAATATAGCTAATGTTTCCACACAGTAGGTATTATTGTCATTTAGCATAGGAGGACTAATTATCGTGACAGATGATGCAATTAAACTTTCACTTTTTTTCCATAGTAAATGTATAAAAACAGTTTTCTTGAAATTTTGGCTTTTTTATACATTTCTATAAGTTGACCCCTAAGAAACTATTGGTACTGGATACAAATGAAATCTAATGACATAAAAAAATTAAGCTTGAAAAAAATATTTTATAACATTCATACAATTTGTATGGGAATATTGGGAATTTTAAATCTCGATTTGCGGCTTTTCTAGCCGAAAACTTTTTTTTGGGTCTATACAAGCTTTTGATCCTGAAAATAAACAGGATCGATTTTTTTTCTAGCCTGTAGACGTGTCCCACTGCTGGGCAAATGCCTCTCCCTCAGATCTCCACAGCTCCCGGTTCGGTGCCAAGTCTGGCCAATTGTTGGTGAAGGCGTCCAAGTCGTCCCGCTATCTCCGCCTGGGCCTGCCTCGTCCCCGCCTAGTTTGCGGCATCCACTTGGTGGCTGTAATCACCCACCTTTCTGGATGCATGCGGTAGACGTGGTCAGCCCAATCCCACTTTAGCCTGGCAGTCTTTTCACCACGTCAGCTATGCGTGTTTTGGTGCGCAGCATTCCAGATCCATCGTCGTTACACCTAAAATGCTGCGCTCCATTGCTCGCTGCCAGACCTTCAATTTGGACGTATGACTTTCGGTGAGTGACCATAATGTTTGGGCACCGTAGGTTAGGACGGGCAGGATACACATGTCGACTAGTTTGCGCTTCAGTGACATTGGAAGGTCACCCTTCATTAGCTCTTTCATGGACCAGTAGCTCTTCCAGGCATTTTTAACACGGCGTTAAACTTCCTTGCTGAAAGAGACTAGCTGGCCCAAGTAGATATACTATACTCATCGACATAATGTATCGTCTGCCCGTCTACCTCGACCCTACGTTTCGTGCTGTTAGTCATCACCTGAGTCTTTGTGCGATTCATATGAAGTCCAACTTGAAGGCTTGCGTTGTTCAGGTCTTGGAGCTTTAACTGGATCGATTGGTATAAAAAAAGTTTGTCAAATATGACAATTTTCTCGCACCCTGTATGTTTTTTACAAAATCTGTAATTGCCAATTTTCATTAATTTAAAATCGAAGGAAAATTTCTAAGACCATTTTCGCGTAGCTACTCTGGATCTGGTAGCTGTCCTTACTGACCCAAAAATAATTTCCACCCTGTATGTGTGTAAACAATAGATAAGTGCGAAAAAATGGTCATTTTTAAAAAACTTTTTTTTTATGCCAATCGATTCTTTTTCTGTTCAAGATCAACAAAAAATCTACTTGGATTTTTCTCTACTCTTATAGTATGTTAAAAAGACGCGGAAGATGAACTAAAAAAAATGTACTTCGTTTTTGGCGGAATTACCCCTGAAGCCAGATCTCCTATTCTAGTAGTACCTACTTACAGTTTGAAAGTAAATCGTCTATGACAGACGGCCATAACGAATCTATAAGGTTTCCGTTCTTGTCATTTTGGCTATGGACACTTTAAATCGTCCTATTGAATTTTTTAAATGAATTATAGAATTAATGGACGATTTATTGTTTTAGAGTAAGCTATCCTACTAATGAAACGCAGTCAATGAGTCTACCCCATTAAATGAGGCAACGGAATTCCTCTGGCAAATGAAACCGCCTCAGACAATGTGTAAGGACTCAGCTTTCTGCTAGTCATCGATTTCTAAGAATGAACCGAACAAAACTACAATAAGATGTAATAATAATAATACTCACACAGTATATTATGATCATCCTCCAACTCATCAAACCCGCGCTATTACACCTTACAGTAGTTTTGTCACCAAAGGCATACTTACTAAAGTTCAGATCAATTGGGCCTATAGATACCTTTCAATTCTTCATCAGGTCAGGTTCATCTATTGTATTGTTATCGAAGTTAAGTAAGCATACTTCTCCTCTCACCATAATCGGCCCACCAAAATCTGGTTCAATTAATCGTTGCAATATTTGTAAGCATACGTATGTACATAACGTAGGCACAGCTACTAAAGTCGGTATGTGATTTTTTTTTGTATTTTAACGCCATTTTGAACCTTTCTAGAAGACTATCTATAATAGTTCAGGATTTATGAATTTTATCATCATATCATCATCATCAGCCTATGATAGTCTACTGCTGGACTTAGGCCTCTCCTTTTAATTACGCGTGTGGACGGATTAGGAGGCAAATGCCTATAATCGCCACGCTGGGCAAGCGGATTGGCGATCGCAGTAATGTTTCCACTATGATGACGCTGCTGCCCATCTTCAATCTTTTATCAAATAATGGTCAGTGACACTTCAATCCCTTAGTCGACTCTTACGACACCCGCAGGAGGAGTTGGGGTGGTGACAAATGTATTCTTACTGCTGTCACCACACGGCCAATTAATTTTAGCTATGTGATATCATACATTAGCGGGTTCGAATCCCGGTTTAACCATGAAATAATTCAGAATGCAATTCAACTTGTTTTTGTAAATCGAAATAACGTCTTCTTTCAGTAAGATGTTCCTTTACAATAGGTAATTAAGGTATTTTTTCTCCGACGACGTCGCGATATTTTTAGGGTTCCGTAGCCAAAATGGCAAAAACGGAACCCTTATAGATTCGTCATGTCCGTCTGTCCGTCTGTCCGTCTGTCACAGCCAATTTACTCGGAAACTATAAATGCTACAGTAACGAAATTTGGTAAGGATATGTATTGTATGAACCGCTACAGGAATGTGATACTAAATTGTAAAAAAAAACCATTTGGGTGGGGGCCCTCCATACATGTAACTGAGGGATAGAATTTTTTTTTTAGTTGTACATAAGCGTGTGGGGTATTCATAGAAAGGTCTTTGAAAATGATATGAAGGTTTATACATCACATTTTTATTTAAGCAAATCGTTTTCGAGATATCAGGTCTCAAAGTCTGAAAAATGTGTCCCCCCCCCCCCTCTATTAATTAAACTACGCGATATAAAATTCTGAAAAAAATATATGTTATGCACATTAATAAACTCTATCAACGATTTTTGGTTTGATAAAATTATCTCCTATAGTTTTTGAGGTAGGTTGATTTAACTGTATTTTTTTAATAATAAATTGATAATGGTACGGAACCCTTTGCGCGCGAGTCCGACTCGCACTTGGCCGGTTTTTTTTCCATACAATTGTTTTTCAAAAAAAAAAGAATGCTGTTTTATTTAGTTTTAAACATAAAAGGAATCTTCTTTCAGTAAAATATGCTATCTATGATATTTAAGGTACTTTCCCTCCATGTGGCATCGCCGTGGGACGCCCTGTATAATAGATCAGTACATACGAGTACAGGCTGCTCGCGAGCATTGCGAGTTGCGACATATTTTAATGTTGTATTCCTAGCCATATTTAGAGTATTTAATGTTATATGAAATTTCCTGGATTCGGCTTGGATTAAAGATAATCAACCCTTTTTCGAATAAGTTCGAGTTGTGATAATACTGATAATAAATACTCAAATATTTAATGCCTTCGCTGGGACTTGAACCCGGATCCTCCAGCATCATAAGCACATTCACTACTAAGTAGGCTACGGAGAAGGCTGACTAATAATATAACTTAACTAACTTTTTTATTATAGGAACCAGGAGTTGCCAGAGGAAGAGCATGAATTTATTATAGAGAAAGGTACTAGTCATGTAAATAGTCCAATTACAGGGCGACGGATAATTAATGTACAACATTTCCTGGATCAATTAGCTAAGATCAATGATCATGGCCCATAATTTGGATGTATTTTTTCTTATATGAAAATTAAATCTGAAAAATGAAAGGGACTGCACTCGAAATTTAATTTTCGGTGTGAAATGTGCAAGAGAAATTTAATGTCAGTTCTGATGAACGCTGCGATGATAGTATGGATGTAAACCATAAAGCTGTTTCAGCTATGGGCTCATGCATAAATTGCATGTTTATGCATTGTTTATTTCATCATCATCATTTATCATTGTTTATTTAGTACCTATATAATGACATCAAATATTTAAATTAGTGAATGTAATAATTTTTTTAGGATCTATTTTTTTCTTTTAACTGTTTTTGTCTGTTCTTCAATTTACAGTTGTAATTGTGTATAATAAATAATAAAAGTCTTAATGTTTTACCTATGTGCATTTTTATTTTTATAATGAATGCAATTTAATTTAGTAAAATAAGCTCCCTAAAACCTGATAACTACTGGTAAGTCACATAATAATTATACAGATGTAATGCATAATTCCATTCATTTGGCTTTTCACGGAAACTACTTCACCAAACATTACACCGAAGCGAATTCTGTAAATGTCAAATTAGTATGGACTCGCACATGTGCGTCGTTGGCACTGTGCATGTGCAATCGTTGGTGGACTCTTGTGCGTTTGACGCACACAGCAGTGGGAAAGTTGAATGTCTACGAAAAGCTGGTGGTAGTGAATACTTAGGGCCTATAATCAACAGTATCGTGTTCCGATCAGAAAAATAGTTTTTTTTTAAATTATAGTGGACAACAAGACGTGGGTTTGCCTTACCAGTTGGTCAAACAGGCATACTCTCGAACCAAGTCAATTTTGTTCTTCCGCGGATTTTTTTCTCTTACTATTTCCTAATCAGAATACGATGCTGTACAGTCGCCATCTGATATAGCAGAGCGGCCAGGGTACTCATAAATATCTGAGCAGGCCTCTATTGGCATGCTCAGATATTTTTGAGTGCCGTGGTCGCTCAGATATATCTGATGGTGACTGTAACAAATTGATTGATCTGTATTGAAAATCCATTTTCAGTACCTACAGATTTTTGCCGCACTAGTGCGAGAACTATTATATACCTATAAAAATATTTTTCATCACACTTGCTGTCTAAGCGCGCCATGGCTTGCGCGCGTAGCGGGAGTAATAGAAAAATCAAATTCCCTAGAGAGTAATAGAAATGTCAGTACGTCATTTAATAATATTATGTATAAAACTTATTTTTTGGTTGGAAAGTGTGATGAAAAACATTGTATGCATCACGGTCGGTAAGCGGAATACTAACTCGAGTCATAAAAGCCCTCCGCCTAATGGCGTCGGGCTTCTAGCACTGTCGTTAGTAATTCCGTACTTACCTCCCTTGATGCACAATGTACTATTACACGCATTGGTTACAAGCCCGATATATTAAATCTGTCTTTTGCATTGCATTGAGACGACTCGAAAAGACAAGGATAGTCTTATAAAATCTATCCCTCTCTATCTTTTTTACCATCTAGTACTTTGACAAGTGTAATTATTCAAAAGAGGTAGTAATAAATTACAAACTCGGCCGCTTTCATTAAAAAAATCACCAAGGGTCAATGACCCCGCTCGGTAAAATGAGGTAGTGTGCGTGAAGTGCGCGTGTGTGCGAAATGGGGAAATTTGACAGAATCTCTAAAATTTCCCACATCTATCCGACCCTTAATAATTTTATCACTCACAACTTGCCGCACATAATGATGTCGAATGTCTATATGTTTGCTTCTGCTATGATTGATTTGACTATTGCAAATCTTCTGCGCTGACTGACTATCGTTATACAAAGTAATAGGTAAGCATTTACCTAGGCATTCATGTAAGAAAGTCCTGATGAATGCAGCTTCTTTAGCTCCCTCGCATAGTCCCATGTACTCCGATTCTGTCGAAGATAAAGCTATGGTTCTTTGCTTACGACTCTCCCATGACACAGCCGAATTGCTTATCTTGAACACGTAACCTGTATGCGAGCGTCGGTCCAGCGGATTAGACGCCCAATCTGCATCTACATATCCTGTAACAGATAAGGTTGATTTCTCATATTGTAAGGAATAGTCTATAGTTCCTTTCAAATATCGAAGAACACGCTTCGCTGCTTTCCAATGCATCTCAGAATAACAGTTGTTGAACTGGCTCAATAGGCTTGCTGCATGTGCAATGTCGGGTCTTGTGCACACCGCTAAATACATGATACATCCAATCATACTTCTGTACTTGGACTCTGGATCACAGTGTTTTCCTTTTTCAAATTTCAAACCAGTCTCCAAAGGTGTACTCACAGGCTTGCAGTCTGTCATATTGAATTGTTCCAATACCTTTTGTATATAATTTTTCTGATCAAGAGTAATTTTGTTTTTATCTTGAGTCAATCTCATGCCCAATATATGCGTAGCACGACCAAGGTCCTTCATCTCAAATATTCTCATCAATTCTGTCTTCAGCTTTCTCTTTTCCTCTGTATCTTTGCTAAAAATCAAAATGTCATCCACATATAATGCTAGTATAATGAGATTACCAGTAGAATCCGATTTAATGTAAACACAGGGTTCGCTGAGTGATTTTCTGAACTTGAGAACCTTCAGGGCATTATCAATTTTGTCATACCAGGCCTTCGATGCCTGTTTCAGTCCATAGACTGCTTTGTTAAGTCTAAACACGTAGTTTTCTTTACCTTTTACTTTATACCCATCTGGCTGTTCCATATAGACAGTCTCCTTTAAGTCACCATTGAGAAACGCTGTCTTAACATCCATGTGGTCAACATTCATGACTAAGTTGACTGCCAGGGCAAGTAAAGTCCGTATTGTCGAGTATCTTACCACAGGCGAATAGGTCTCATTGTAGTCTATGCCATATTCCTGGGTAAAACCCTTAGCTACGAGTCTAGCTTTATAACGAAGTAACTGACCTTCTAATCCAAGTTTCTTCTTGAAAATCCACTTACATTTTACAGCTTTCTTTCCAGCAGGTAATGATGTCAATGTCCAGGCTTTGTTCTTTTCAAATGACTTGTACTCATCTACTATAGCTTCCCACCAGTATTCTTTTTCTGGTCCTGACAGCGCTTCACGAATAGTCTTTGGTTCAGCACCTTGACTTGCAGCTGTCATAGCAATAACACTATTAGCGGAGTCATATTCACTAGAACCTCGATCCGTAGTCATATTAGGATCCCATGTAACATCATTTGGGTCATCTTGATAACTGATACCAGATGTGCTCAGCTCATTTTCGGATATTTCAAGTACTTCGGAAACATTATGTACTTCTGGTATTTTGGTTACATCAGGTACTTTAGGTACATCAGGTACTTCAGGTACATCAGGTACTTCATGTTCTTCAGGTACTTCGAGTACATCAGGTACTCCGAGTGCATCAGGTATATCAAATACATCAGGTACTTCTGGCACTTCAAGCACATGAGGTACTTCGGGTACTTCAGGCAACTCCATAACAGGATCAGCTGGCAAAGAATCACATTTTAAAGGAGTTTCATCCATGCCATCGCTAGTTAAATGTAACTGACAATCAGTAATAGGGGTTTGCTGACTCAGTTTTATATCTTTATACATTTTATCTTCTAAAAAGTGTACATCTCGAGACTTGATACATTTAGACGGGTTTTCAGGATCAATCAGTCTATAACCTTTTGATGCTTCGCAATATCCCACAAATACATACATTTTGCTCTTTGCATCCAATTTCTTACGTTTTTCTTTGGGAATCATTGCATAGGCAACACAGCCAAATACTTTCAAATTAGATAGGTTGACTTTATTACCTGACCATAGTTCTTCAGGTATGGTGCCTCTTACCGCCTTACTTGGTGACTTATTCTTGATATGTATTGCTGTATTCAACGCCTCGGCCCAAAACCTCTTGTCCATTCCAGCATCCTGCAGCATGCAGCGTGCAGCCTGCATCGTCGTGCGGTTGCATCTCTCCGCGACCCCGTTCTGAGCTGATGAATAAGGCACGGTTGTCTGGTGCTGGATGCCATGCTCTTTCAGAAACATCTGGAACTGTTTATTCACATATTCAAGGCCGTTATCAGAACGTAATGCTTTTATCTTTAAATCAGTTTGATTTTCCACAAAGCTCTTAAAAGTTTTAAATACAGACAATACCTCAGCTTTGCTTTTAATGAAATAGCCAAAAGTCATTCTAGAATAGTCATCAATAAATGTCAAGAGATATCTACAACCACTGAATGAGGAAACTGGCATCGGTCCCATTAAATCACTATGGATTAGACCTAGTTTCTCAGTAGCTCTTGTATAAGATCTTTTTGGGAAAGGTAATCTACTTTGTTTCCCTTCAAGACATGCTACGCAGGGAGTATGCTTATCATCAGTGTAATCTATTCCACTAGCACACCTCGTTTTAGCAAATCCATACTCCGTCTATTCAGGTGCGCCAGTCTCCGGTGCCATAAGTCCTGGGATAGCTTCATTCCACACAGGTTAGCAGCAGCATCATCACCACTTGACAAGATTTCAGGTATAGGCTCACCCAAATCCAAAGAGTGACAGGCCGCAGCTTGTTCGTTTCCATGTGACACTGTTGACACTTGACGCTCCATATCCAGTTCATAGACGCCGTTCACCTTCGTAGCACTGGCAATTACTTCTTTGCCACAGTAAATTATGCACTTTTGCTTCTTAAAATGCACTTCCAGTCCTTTATCTACCATCTTGCCAACGGAAATAAGATTGGTTGACAATCCGGGCACGTATATAACGTCACTCAATTTCGTAGTTTCATTGTGCCCTTTTAACAACAATTCCACCGTTCCATATCCTTCACTATGCAACTTTTCCTTATTAGCAACGGTAACTGAACGCGGCGAGTCTTCAACATAATCTTTAATTAGTGTTTTGGAATTTGTCATATGTGACGTTGACCCACTGTCAATGTAAAAAGAGTTTGACTTTATGTCAACAGCCAAAGCGGTTATTAAAGATCCATTCCACGCTTTATCAGTCTTCTCACTCTTATTAGCTTTATTCGGACAGTTCTTTGCATAATGATTCGGTTTCTTGCATATGAAACATTTAACTTTTGTAGAATGTTTATTGACACTTTTCGAACTTGTACCCCGGTTCGTAAACATAGAACTTTCTTCAGATTTATCGTCCCTTCGTAAATTTTCTTGAAGTAATTTACTTTTTACTGTTTCACTAGACAATTTAATGTTTGAGTTTTCCAACGCCATTATAAGTGGATCATAGTCTGGTGGTAGCCCACTCAACATAATAACTGACAGGAAATCATCATCTAATGGAGCATTTATGTCTCGTAGTTGTTGATCTACATCGGTGATCTTCAAGAGATACGCCTCCATATCTTTAAATTGCTCTAGTTTTAATCCAAATAACGTACGTAGCAGTCCTAGCCTTCTGCATAAGCCTTTATCTTCATAGGCCTTTTTGAGGTTGTTCCAAGCTTCGTAACCAGTCTTTGCGTTACGTACATGCGAAAAAGATGATGGGAGCACCATTAGGCATATTTTTGCAAGCGTTTTCTGTTGTTTACGATTGTCACTGACCTTGGGAACGCCGGTTGACGATTCCTCTATGCAATCCCATAAATCTTCGTGTATCAAGTACATACGCATCAAAAACTTCCAGTTTCCGTAGTGTGATATTCCACCGAGCTTTTGAAAATTGACCGCGATCCCGGAACTAGTCGCTGAAGACTTCGCTGCCGGCAATTCATCATCCGACATTTCGAATAAATTTTACACTTTTGCCGAAAAATTTTTACGTACTTATTATTTTCGTAATCTGGGCCCTAACCTGATAGGTTTTATGTGGAAACTAGCTGGATTAACTACAGTAATAATTAGTAAAATACCATATTTGTCTTAGACAATCAAAGGACACATGTATTCATTTGTTCAAGTAAATAGACAAAAAAGAAAAGCATAGACAATATAAACATACGCAGAATAAGAGAATGGCCAGTAAGTGGCGCTCAGGTTATATTATTAAAACCTGTTTAGTTTATGTTCCAACAGATAGACTCTCTTTTCAAAATGGCAGATTATTTTGAATATAACTTAGAAATAGAAGAGGTACTATTTTTTCACAAAAGGTAAAACAATGCAATATGAATCGATCGAATTCAGGATCTGGTCCCGCCATTAGAACGGTTACAATTTTTGTGGAACAACTCAAATTATTTTATAAAATATTTTTAGGTTATTTTTTTTAAGTAGGTAGTAACACTACGATGTACCTATATAAAGTTAAATATTTGATGCCATATACCACAGAAAAAATACCGAAGCTTACCAACGCCGTAGGTGGAATTTGAACCCAACGTCCTCAGCTTTCGTGGCTGATGCTTAAACCACTACTGGAGTGGCCGAGTGGTTTAGGCAACAGCCGCAAAACTGAGGACGACTCTCCAAATTCCACCTCTGGCGTTGGTAAACTTCGATATTGTTTATTTATTTAGTACCTATATGACATCTAATATTTAAATTAGTAAATGTAATAATTTTTTTAAGATCTACTTTTGTAATTGTAATTCTTCAATTCACAGTTGTAATTGTAATTCTTGAAATAAACTACTGATTACCATTTAAGATAATATAATAAATGCCTTAATGTTTTACCTATGTGCATTTTTATTTTTATAAAGAATGTAATTTAATTTAGTAAAATAAGCTCCCTTAAACCTGATAACTGCTGGTAAGTCACATTAATAATTATACAAATGTAATGCATAATTCCATTCATTTGGCTTTTCACGGAAACTACTTCACCATTGCACTGAAGCGAGTTGTGGAGAAGATAGAATCGGGTTTTTTCTTCAAATATACGAAAATAAGAGATTGTGCATTACATCTGTACACTTATTAATCTCATCAAACAATTGTTCAGGTATACACGGTGCCTCGCGAGGAACCCACATGATTTTAATGCTGAATTCCTGAGCATATTTAGAGTATTTAATGTTATATAAAATTTCCTGGATTCGGCTTGGTTCCAAAGATAATTAACCTTTTTTCGGAAAAAGTTTTTCGACGTAACTCGTCATAAAACTTCTTTTTGATTACAATGCTGCCACAATGTGTTCTAATATTACCACACCTTTTGCCTGACAATCAAAAAATAAGAATAGACTTGACGAAAAAACCTGTCCCTAAAAAAAAACATTTAAAAAATTAGTTTTAACAAATTGTTGTTATGATAAAAAGTATTGGAAATGTTAAAAAGTATTCAAAAATTCTAAAAAAAATCGAAAAAAAAATTTTTTTTTTGTGGAATTTGACATTTGGTCTCATAATATTTTTTGTTTATTTTGATGTCTAGAATGCATAGTTAAAATTATGTGGTTTCCTCGCGAGGCACCGTGTATTTAACTTCTTAATAATCTCCAAATAGAAAAAATAAATAAATTTAGAATATTTACCTCTGTATATATCAAATTAGTATATGCACTGCAATCGTTGGTGGACTCTTGTGCGTTTGGCGCACACAGCAGTGGGAAGAATGTCTACGAAAAGCTGGTGATAGTGAATACTTAGGGCCTATATTCAACAGTATCGTGTTCTGATCAGAAAAAAAAAAATATATATTTTTATTATAGTGGACTAATGGCTTGCCTTACAACCAGTTGGTCAAACAGGCATACTATCGGAGTATCGAACCAAGCCATTTTGTTCTAACGCGGATTTTTTTTCTCTTAATATTTCCTAATCAGAATACGATGCTGTACAGTCACCATCTGATATAGCGGAGCGGCCAGGGTGCTCATAAATATCTGAGCAGGCCGCTATTATCATGGCGTTCGTGTGCATGCTCAGATATTTTTGAGTGCCGTGGTCGTTCAGATATATCTGATGATGACTGTAACAAATTGATTGATCTGTACTAAAAATCCATTTTTAGTACAGATTTTTGCCGCACTAGTGCGAGAAATGGCTCATTTCTTACCAGGTAGAAACTTCAGAGGGCCATCTGTACTGAAAAACGTCGTATGATACACGTGCGAAAAGTAAATTCCTAGCTCGTGTCGATTTAAAACACTCATTTTATCTTCTTCCTATTAAATCTGTCTTTTTCATTGCATTGAGACGACTCGAAAAGACAAGGATAGTCTTATAAAATCTATCCCTCTCTATCTTTTTACCATATAGTACTTTGACAAGTCTAATTTTTCAAAAGAGGTAGTGATAAATTACAAACTCGGCCGCTTTCATAAAAAAAAATCACCAAGGTTCAATGACCCCGCTCGGTAAAATGAGGTAGTGTGCGTGAAGTGCGCGTGTGTGCGAAATGGGGAAATTTGACAGAATCTGTAAAATTTCCCACATCTATCCGACCCTTAATAAAGCATAAAAAAACATATGTATTCGGGTGAACCATAATTTGCCACCAATACTGCAAGTTGATAACGATAACTAGAAATCAGCATTTGCAGTATTTTTAAATTTTTAGTCATTTCCTAAACATTTCAACTTAATTTTAACGTGGCAGAGTACGGGTTAGGGTAATTATTCCGATTAAGAACCGTTTGCCAAATAATAATCATTTAATTAGATCCGTTAAAGTAAAGCATAAAATTAGGTACCTACATTTGCATACTATGCAAACACAAAATATTTAAATAAATATGTACAAACTAGACTAAGTCACGACAGAAAATTAGCCTTTGTAAGAGTGCCGAATCGTCAGAAAATATCACAATTTATATAATTAATAACTATAAATATAATTAAACACACGTCTATTTACTTGACTCGTGAGATGTATGAACGCGAGCTCAGTGCTTGATAATGGAGACCTAGGCCCTCTGAAACATGTCGCGCGTAGTGACTAAATACACATGAGTTTAACGTGTAATTTTATTCATAGTTTTGATTTATTCGCTTAGTTTTATCTATCGCCTGCTTTAGATTTACACATTGTATCTTGTATGTTCTGCTCCCAATTTCACCATATTGACAAGTGCTACAATTGTAAATTTATTGTTTCTCCAATCTGGGGCGTCTATAGGATACAGTTACCGTTTACCATCGGAAGGGCCGTGCGTTTGTTTGCAACTTACATAAAATATAGTCCAGAAACTTTAATAAATCAGCAGTAAATGACTACTTTTTTGCGAAGCAAAATTACAATTGTCACAAAAACACGACAATTGTAGCGAAATTCCGACATAATGCCGAACCTCATATCAAGATTTAATGAAAATTGTACTAAACATTGCGACAATTGTCACGGGTTTCGGAAAATAAAAAGTAGTTTATCAAAGATTTAATAACGTTATTAGTAATAATTTTATGTTAGTGGCAAACAAGCACATGGACCTTCCGATAGTGAGCGGTAGCCGTGACCTACGGAGGCCTGTGATGCTGATGTCAGTAACAGTGATATTATACAATTGTCACACTTGTAATTATGGTGAAATAGGCCATCTGTGTCTAATATTATTCTTCTAACATCACCACAGCCAGACAGCTTAATGTAATCACCAACCTTTGGTTTTAAAATAACTCGGATCAGACAAACATGTACCGACCCTTATCAACTCCTGACTCGATTCACGTGTAATGCATAATGTATCAGGAGGGCTAGCCAAAACACCAATTCTGCAATCGTATACGATAATCGATAAGTCACGTGACCATGAGAATGTATGGAAATGATCACGTGATTTTTCGTTCGAAGCTGCTTTTCTCATACATTTATTACCAGTGATCGGTTTTTTGGATTCTCCCTAGCGGGATTTCGCGTATAAAAATAATTACGGGTGTGACTATAAAAATTTATTTTCATTTCTCATGCTCAAAAAGTGCACCTTTATGTCGTGCGTAGACGACATAAAATCGCATTTCATGTTCTAGAGCATAAAAGTAAAATTGTTTTCTAAGGCTAAGATGGGCTAAGGTAATCGGTCCCAACAGCCAAACAGTTAAAACATATTGCACAATTTTATTATCAAAAAAAATAATTAAAAAATGAGTTGGCGGGTATTGGTTGTATATTTTTTCTTCTTTCGCTTTACGCCAACTTAGTTGTGTAAATTGCAGTGAAAAATGTATTTTACTATTTTACTTTCCTCGCAAACGAAGTGAAAAGTAGAGTGTACAACACGGGCATAAATGTCCATTTTTATCCTCGTCTAAGTACTATTTTGGTCTTCGCTTCGCTCAGACCAAAAAATTGCCTCGGTTAAAAATGGATCACTTTATGCACTTGTTGTACAATCTACTATTAACAATATTGTATTATACACACAAGAGCATACTTTATGAAACAGACATATTATGGCAATACATAATTAAAGTTTATTTTTCAAGTTACTATAGGAGACCCGCCGCCAAAAAACCGATCACTATTTATTACTTATCGTTTATCGTACACGATTGCAGAATAGCATTTTCGCTAGGAATGCAGTGCAGTAAAAGTGGATGTAGACCAAACGAGCATTCGCTCATTCTATCCGAAAGAGATTCTAATTTCGAAGAATCACGTTTTGTGTAACGAACAAATTTCGTAGAGTAGGGGATGGAATGAGCGAATGCGGTTTGGTCTAAATCCACCTTCACGTATTCGTCGCTATACATACTAAACCTTGGATTTAAGTGCAGCACCAATTCATGGAAATGTCTCCTTTATATCACACTGAATAAGGGTGTTTTTTCCATCAATTGTCAGCCTCCGTAGCCTAGTAGGTAGTGACCCTGCCTACGAAGCTGGCGGTTCCGGGTTCGAATTCCGGCGAGGGCATTATTTGTGATTTATGTATCACAAATATTTGTTCCTTGGTCATGGCTGTCTATGTATTTAAGTATCTATCTATTATATAATTATATCGTCGCCTGGTCGCCTGGCAGGGTTACTACCAACAGTACCAACTAGGCTACGGAGGCTGACAATTTAGTATATTGTCTATTGTTTACTAAATGAAATTAGGGCCACCATAAGACATCATTACAAATACATTTATAATATAAAAATTACTATATAAACACGTGTTTTACAATGTATATAAAGTTTAGTACAACACCAACAATCAATTCTGGTGAAATAATTGGCCCGTTCGTCGTGAACATGGAAATTCATTGAAGTGATGATCCGAGTCGTTAAATTGGATGAAACATGTTCCAATTAAATTAATTCGTTAAACATGACAATTAGTAAACCTAGCGAACAGGAATAATGGATAATAAAAGGATTTATTTTGAATTTGTCATACCACATGACTAACCAATAAAGCTATAACTTGTTTTTCAACTATTTATTGTTAATTTACTTAAAATTTCATAAAATTCCTTCTCGTATTTGTGCAATTGTCTCAATTTCTATTATGTGTATTATTTTATTTCTTGCATCACATATTCAATAAATAGTTTTGATACATGTTACGTAGGTGACCTTTAAAACAAAAAGAAATTCTCAAACGAACGTATTCATCATACGAGTATAAGTAGCATTGTACCGTTGAGAAGTTTCATAAGTTGCGAAACTTGCATAGAGAAAGTTCTCGGCAATTTAAATTTTACAAGCAATCTAATCGTGCCAAAACCATTGTATATACATGCCTTTTAAGATATACACGGTGGAATTTAATCGGTGAACAGGAACCCATTTTTCTAATTCAGTAATCGATGGCGGTCACGTTTATGTAGTACTTAAGTGGAACCAAGTTC
Organism: Thaumatotibia leucotreta; assembly: GCA_025490895.1. Classification (NCBI taxonomy): domain Eukaryota; kingdom Metazoa; phylum Arthropoda; class Insecta; order Lepidoptera; family Tortricidae; genus Thaumatotibia; species Thaumatotibia leucotreta. The sequence continues at coordinate 21,929 of JALPQI010019364.1, forward strand.
TTTTTTTAGTATAACAAATTTTTATGTTGAAATTAAACTTTAATTAAAATTTATTGTCACCCTACTAATGGTTTAGTCTGAAAAGTTTAATACCTCTTTTCAAACTATCAGCCATGCATCGCTCTTATTTTACATAGGAATAGAGTCTATCGCAAAAATTAACGCATGTGAGTGGTTATTGCTCATTTATGTTTTAAGTTTCTGTGGCTGATAGTTTGAAAAGAGGTATTAAACTTTTCAGACTAAACCATTAGTAGGGTGACAATAAATTTTAATTTCAACATAAAAAAAATTTATGCTAAAAAAAACTTGGTTCCACTTAAGTACTACATAAACGTGACCGCCATCGATTACTGAATTAGAAAAATGGGTTCCTGTTCACCGATTAAATTCCACCGTGTATTTTATGCCTTGTTTACTCAATGGTGAAATACAAAATTATTCATACTACTCACTTTTTTCTAAGTTCTAATGGACATATTCTCAATGAGAATTTACTCTTAAATTCTCGTGAAACTTCTCGGAAATTTCCAAGTATATTCCCGCAATTTTTAAAAATGTTCTGCAACTTGTATATTACTAAGTGTAAGTAGTTTATGTGAAAATAGCTCTCTTACATAGTGCATAGTTAAAAAAGCTGAAAAATAACAAAAAAAATATCAATTACAAGCAAGCCAGCAATTTTACTTAATCACGTTTCCTTAATTGCATCAAAATTTAATATTATCTCTAAATGCTTGTAAAGTGACAATAACGCGTATAAAACTGATTAGACTTTAAACAACCCATGCCTTGCGGTGGTTCGTCGTATGCCGTAAACTTTAATGAACTTCAGCGTCCCTTACCATGATAATAAAGGACAACGTAACGAAAACACTGAACGTGAACATTATTAGGGTTCAGTATAACAATGCGTTCAGGATGTCATTGGGGCTGCCGTGCACTGCAGTGCGTCCGGTGGAGACATGTGCGGTACTTTTATAAGAGCGATGTCGGTCCTGCTGACTGACGCCACTGGAGATCATAGGGCTGGCGCTTACCTCCTCCAGCGAATTTCAATCTCAGTTCAGAGAGGTAACGCTGCCAGCGTTAAGGGCTCCATTCCTCAGGTAGAACTCCTCGAGAGCGTATTCTTTTTGTAATTTTAGTTTCATTACATTTACTTACAGGAGGAGACATGAAGTGCCAGGTTCGAATCCCAGCGAGGACCATTATTTGTATATTTATTTATCACAAATATTTTGTTCCTTGGTCATGGCTGTCTAACGATATATTTAAGTATTTATATCTATCTACAAATTGTATATATATCGTCACCTGGTACCTTTGGTAGGTCGATTTGTGTAAGATGTCTCAATATATTTATTAATATTTATTGTAAAGAACACCCTTTTATTCATAATAAACGTCTCTTAACATAGAAAGCTGATATTGTTTATCCCTTTCGGTCATATCAATATGTCCATAAGAGCAAAAGGGACAAAGAGCACATAGCGGTTCACTATTATTATTTTTTATTATTTATTGAATTACTTGACACAATCTTAATTTAAAAAAATACAATATCGTCCCACAAAACTGTTACAACAGTTTGACTGTGGGAGCGGCAGTCTCTTAATTAATTGTTTTGACAGGGTTTTATTCGAACTGATTGTACTTAATGATAACTGCCACTAAAGAAGCATTACCTACTAAGTTAAGTGCCGTTTATGAATAAGAGGGAAACTTAGGTGTTCGGTGCTATAGCATTAAGAGTGCGTCTTCAGTTGTTTTTGATTTTGAACATCCTGACCGCTCTGATAGATCCTGATAGGAGATTTTTTTTTTGTCCCAAGATTATTTTTCCATTTCGTTGCCATTTTATCATATATTCTGTATGGTGGTAACGGAATGGAAAGTTCAAAATATGTACCTACTTAAATACATTTTGTATAACGGCGGTATAGGAATGAAAAGTTCGGAAATGTATGTCAATTTTGTGACATAATTTTTGTCCTATTAGAACAATGACGTTTCAATGTATATATATGTATTAGAATCGAAAAAGCTCACGATTCTGAGTAGAAATTATATAATACTACCTATGTTACAAAAGAGTAGGGCAACCTTGAAAAAAATGGCCTGCTGCGACCAACCAGTAAGCATCAGTTTTCAAATAATAAAATAATCATTATTATCGATTCACCGAGTCCGAAGTTCTGAGGTAACAAACATTAAAAAAAAAAGATATAATCGAATTGAGAACCTTCTCCTTTTTTGAAATCGGTTGAAAACTAAATACGACGCCAAATTCGTGGTTAGGGTACAGCTTTAATTAAGTACGTAATTAAGCTTCAAATTATGTCTTGCGTAATCTAGCAGAGTAATGAGATTCTATGGGCATAAGTTCGTAGTTTACGCTTTGGTATCTACTAAAGATATTAAACAAAAACTTGATATTCATGAGATATATAGAAGCTGAGTATTTCTCAAAAAGTTTATACATTTGGATTGCTTCAATATTGATAGAGTCAATGATGCCGAGCAAGATTCACTACATTTCCCAAAATAAATGAAGGGAAATTAAGAAAACCTATATACATCTGCAAAGAAATTCAAGGGTGTATGAAAAGTTCAAAATAAAATTTGAGACAGCGTTGAGACCACGCAAAATAGACGTTTGATGTCGAGTTATAGAAAATGGCCAGAATTCAATACAATACAAAAAAAAAACCCTTGGTTTGTGGACGCACCAAGTCTTATTAATTATGAACAGTTATTCATTGAAAAATAAAGGAATTTGGTACTTACTGTTATAAATACCTATATCAATTAAAAAATATTAAACTCTTAACCAAACACAGTAACAGATCTTCAGTTGACAAGCAAAACTCACTAAATATATAAATACATACATACATATCTGGGAAATCAGACACAAATCGACCTAGTCCCACGGTTAGCTAAATAAGGCTTGTGATATGGTTACCAGGCGACGATATACATATAATAGATAGATACGTACAGATACTTAAATACATAGACAGCCATGACCAAGGAACAAATATTTGTGATAAATAAATACACTAAGTAACAACCGAAGAGTAGTGACAGTTTTTTTAGTGAGTTTTGCTTGTCAGCCGACGAGATATTCTATGAAACTGACAGAAGTAGGCAATGAAATACTACCCTTACTGTCCAATCTGGTAAAGCAACTTTACTGACAAGCTAATTACAAATTTATTATTGACTTTTAGCCTCCTCATCTTCTAAAATTTAATAAAATTGGAAAAAAGCAGACAGCACAAAAATCAAAGTTCAAAGTGTTCAAACAAACATCCATCGCCATTCCGAACTTTGAGCTAAATTGAAATTCTTTCGGATTAAAACCGACCTTCTGTTAAATCGGAAATTGAATCTTCGGTTCCATTCGTTTTTTCCGCGTCAGTGAACAAATCACTGACGATTGTCGAAGTTATTGGATTTTTTTGTGGTTGTTCAAGAGTATTTGGGTACGGCTAAGCTAGAAATAATAACGTAAAATATTTCAACGTTATATTAAATCAAACCCACAGGCTTAAGATTGACTGAATAACATTCAAATGGCTAGCTAGAATATTTAGTAGTAAGTGTTCTCAAAAAAAAACCTCTGCAAAATATACTTTATTGTATATTTTGCTCAGGTTTTTTTTGATGCATTAAGACGATCATTGCGGTCGGCAAACGGGAGAAACAGAAGTAGGTACGTTTAATACCAACACTGACAAATTAATCAGCATTAATCATAAACTATACACAAGGCCTGTATTTAAAGTCAAGTACCATTAAAAAAGATCATTATAATTGTTTGTATACATATTGTTTTAGTAATAGAAGATATAATACCTCCCTATTATTAGTAAATATTTCGAAATAAGTTACGAACTTTTTCAATATCGCCGCATTCTTTTTCAACAATGTGTTGCTATTGTGAGCTTCGGATCAATTGAAAACAAAAGTAATATAAAACAAAGCCAATATTGTACAGCAAATAACGATTTCCATTCATTTCAAACCAGATAAATTACACCACAAAGAAATACTGATTAAAGTCGATTCTGTTAACGAATGAATTCACTTAAGAGCTATTTAAAGCAAACGGGCGATATTATATTTGTTTAGCTGAAATGATTTCTCTGAGGGACTCTGTATAAATATTATGAATTTGATTCCTGGAATTCCATGTGGAAACGCGATAACGAACGATCAAAAGAAGTGGTGACTTTGCTAATAAATAAAATCATTTTAAGGATACAAATGAACATTGAACAGTTACAGACTATTTACTACAATATGGAATAGGGAATTTATTAAGTAGGTAATGAAATGTAGGTAACTAGGTTAGTCTGTTCATGTTGACAGATCTATTTCCGAACCACCCGATTTTGTGAGTGGTGTGTCTACACACAATGTTGCGAAAACGGTAGAGGGAAAGCACATAGTAAAACCGTGATGTGAGCAAAATATGGGTGAGAAAATGCTCGACCAAGGCAGGTTGTGACCAATGGAGTTATGTTGGAGTTGTACTTATTTGTTGTTGTTTGTTTTTAATATAATTTAGTGTACTTGTTTATATATTATTGTTATGCGTTGTGTTGTATGTTATGTCATGTTACCCGTCGTGAATATTTCACTTAATGGTCTTATCGGAAGATCAGCGCTGGCTCACGCCAGCAACATGCTGAGATGAGACCATTTCGTGGCACCTTTTCTTTTTCTTTGTATTGTCTTATCTACTTTGTCCTTTTAATGTATGTAATGTGTGTCACGAATAAATTATTTTCTATTTCTATTTCTAAAAACCGAAGTGGGTAGAATATGATACAATCCTCTTGAACTTGGCTTTCGCCAACCGGAGCAAAAATGTAACTCCGCACTCCTAATCTTCATCCAAAATACTAACAATCTTACGAAAGTAAGTCGAAGAAAAATTATACTTTTGGATAGCTAGTTGTTTTTTTTATAAATCGATATTCGAATAAAAAATACAACGCAAAGATGACTACGCAAGTTTAGAAGAACCGCACGAATATTCTTTATTAATTAAGGCATAATTTATTAACTGGAACGAACAAGCCAACGTTCAAGGTGAGATTCTAACCTCCTCCTCAGTATTTTTTGAACAAAATTCTTTAATAATAGCACATGAAGGTTTTAGATACCATAAATAGTCAAAATAATGTTTGTTCTTTTTAGGCCAGCACAGAACTATTAGTAACAGATTTATGAAACCTGTAAAAACCGTTGCGCGCCTTTCAATACACCAACGTCAATATTGGCATACACGCTCGCAAACACCAATCCCTTGTAAACTTTACTCGTCTCTTTTTAATAACCACTCTCGCCGTTTCCCATCAGGATCTAGTTTTTTCTGAGACTACGTAAAAATAGTCAGAAATGGCGTTGTTTGTCGTTAAAAATTTATAATCTACTCGAGGACAACCTATTCTTGTAAGGAACTAGTATGATCAATAAATTTAAGTTGTTTGTCAACTTTATAATTTTCTAATGCCTGAAAACGAAGTTAGTAAGTGAGTTGTGTAGTTCGGGCTGTGTCGGCTAGCTACCAATGTAAAGCGAAAGTATTTCTAAGTAAATCCACAAATTACTAATAAACACCCAAACAAACATTTTCTGTGATCTTGCTATTTAAAATATGAGTTAGATACGTATTTAAGAGCATCTCCCTCACAGTATTACCTCCTAACCGTCTTATTCTGCTAATTGCTTAACTAACCGTCTTATTCTGTTTTTATACACGCCCATATTAGTAGGATAAGATAAAAGAATTGATAAGTAAAATGAGGAGCGAGACAACAGATTCTAAACAACAGGACCTGCATTAATCTTCATGATAGGCAAAGGTATTTCACTTGCGACAAAATCTGCCGTGTCCATTTTCAGCCCAAAGCTTTCGTAGTTATCTGGCCCCAAAAATCATCGTAACATAATTGCAAATAGTGGGTCTTACCAAGCAAAGTCCTCGGTTGCAGAGTAACACAGCCAGTGTGAATGTATTCAATAAGTTGGCGGAACACATCAGGCTCGAATTCTTCGATGATCAGCGTCTGGTGCTGCTGTGAAGACGGCTACATGGACATACAAAAAAACAATCAGGAAGCCTGTTCATACTTGAAAATCTCGTTTTGATTGGAATGACCTAGATGCAACTTGTACAGTTGGCAAAAATGGGGTCTACAATTTTTCGTCTTTGTTGTCACGGAAAAGAGGCGAAAAGTGGTAGACTATATTTTAACTGATGGTAAAAGCAATTAAACGAATTTTGATAGTTTGATTTGAGCTCAACATCAAATGTATCAAAACAATGTTAGAAAATAATTCTTGTTATTTACAAGGTCGCGTGACATTTTAAGTGAAATGTAGAATTTGTTGAAAAGTAGGAATGTGTGCGATTAATATAATAATGATTATGACATAATAATGTTTTTGGTTAAATACAATATTGTATTACATGCTTAAAATTCAATTTACAACACAATAAAGTATTTTCAAAGAATAAACAAAAGAAAATATACATTCAATCATCAGTTTGCTACGATCATCAAGACATGTACGGTAGATATAGCAAAATTTGTAAAAAAAAGTGTTTATTCTTTGAAAGTAAATGTGGAATCGTAACAATGTCCTGTGAAAATAAGTGAAAGACTGAAGTGTTTTAAAATTGTTTACATTTATTACGACATTGAAATGCCTTACCTTTTATAAAATGTATAAACATAAATACAAAATAGATAAAACATGCAACACCGATTACCCTAGTTAGTAACTTTCCACGTTTGTATATCAAAGAAGATTCAATTTGCAGAGATGAACCAATCCGAACTACATAAAAACGCAATCAAATCGAAAAGTGTACAAGATAAACATTGAGAAACTTCAAATTGTTGACGTGTCCCCTAAAACGCCGTTTAATTTGGTTTTTACCTCTTGTATTGGTGCCAATTGCTGCGCGAAAGCGGATCTCTGTTGTGAAAATAATAAAAGAGTCTTTATGAATTTTCCTAAAAAATAATAACCATCGTTTCGTCTCGCCTCAATGTTGGACTCTCGATAACATTATTAAAAAATCCAATCTTGATTAATATCCCCTGAAACCTATAAAGTATTGCAAAGAGGCCTGTCGGATATGGAATCCTTCTAGTCGCCCACTAATGATGTTTTACGGAACGATATTCCTTCAGGGAAAAAGGAAACCTCTCAACTCAGGATATTGATTCTATTTATATAACATATTATATCCAAACAAAGCTAATAAGGGATTTATTATAGGGATATCTTAAGGTACTATGCCTTTATACTCATTCGTTGTTATGCATTGGACATGTAACATTCACACACTTGCATTTATAAAAATTATTTGAATGTTTACCTGTTGAGCTGCGTTTTGGAGATTGAGAAGAGGTTCTGAAGATCGTTTTAGGAAAAGGCGCAGTTTGTTCTCCCGTGGAGCTGGTTCCTTCTTTCTTTGTGGACTTGGTGCTTGATAAAGCATTTTTTGAAATACTCTGAAACAAAACATTATTATTTTATTTTACTTCTTGATATGTAACAAACATTATGGTGATGCGCTTAAGAACAAAACTTCGTATCGTTTTTTTTCTTTTGGTTTTTTATTTTAGTTTCCTCTTAAAATTTTCCTTCTGAACGATCAATCAACTTTTTTCAGTGTAAAGGTTAACTTTTTAGGAAAAAAAAACACTGTACATACATCCATTTTATATTGACAGGAACGTTTATCTTTGATCAAACTTTTTTACTGCCCTTGTTTTCAGCGCACGTGATAAACAATTACAACTCTACGAGATTTAAGTGTTGTACTTTTGTAATGTAACTTATTATCTTTGTTTAACTCCCATTCATGAAAATGTAATAAAATGCCCTCAGAAGAGCGTTACGGCTATGAGTTAGCCTTTGTTTTACATTTAAGCGCAGTAAATTAACATCTCTTTTATGCTTCGGAGGCTTTTGTGGACCGCTTTGAAAGGGCTGTGAGGGACGGCTAGCCGCACATATCTAGTTTGCTATCCACCGCGTCACGTCAAGAATTTCGGCCATCGCTTTTATGAGCAAATTCTTGACATTACTTTAGGTCGTTAAGTATTTTGGTCCAGGCATTTAGAAGCCATCATCATTCTAGTGATACATGAGAACATTCCGATATCCTTACTCTTTGGCTTTGGTCACGATGGCTGGCCGAATGAATAATTATAACCTAATCCCGTAACGACTTCTGATCTAGTGGAGAAGCTACGCTTTCTTGGATTTAGGTTTATCTATAACTCATGGGGCTATTTATTTATTACTAACTACTCGACTAGTAAAATGTTTAATACTTTTTTTCTGTAAAATTGGCACAAGCCAGGACTAATATTTGCATCTTTCTGATTGGTAGCCCTACGCTTAAAAACATTGGTGGTTACCAAATGTGAAAAATAACTTTTATTCCAAAATGAAGCGTATGTCCAACGATGTGTAAGAAAAATCCAATTTCTCATAGAAAATCCAAGATTTTATTGAAATCTTTCAATCGAAAAAGGGATAAGAGTTTTCGACTCGACGACGCATCGCAGAAGGATTTTGAAGGAATGGTAAATATGGTTAACTGGGAATGGAAATAGAGGACGGATTATATTTACTATTATATTGGCATCAAAGCAAAAACGAGTTATTTATGCGATATTTATTTAAACATTTATTTATTTATTAGGCGAAATTTAAAAATTCTGACTCTAACATTAATACACTTGCTTTTTTAGTTAATCAATATGCTTGCGTATTTCTCGGTTGATTTTCTGTCAATCAATCAATCAATCAATTCATGTCGATTTGGATCCTAGTTGGCTTGGCAAATGAATCTTGATAATTCTTTTTAACTTTTATCAATCGGGCAACATCAGAACTTCTAATCCAGTAGAATAACTCTAGGGAGATTTGTTGAGATTTAGTTTTTTACGGTGCTTACTTTCACTAAAATGCGATGGGTAAATATATTTATGTTAGGAAGTCATTGAAACGAACCGGAGTTTGAAGTTGTCACTTCTAAATTGAAAGTTTTTGCCAGGCTATGAACACTTTGATTTAATCAAAAATAAAAACAAAGAACTCGAGTACACGTGCAAAATTAAAAACGTGCTCAATAAAGGAGTCAATGTACATGCAAAGTTGGATGATGTGGCTTAAAATCCAATTTATAGGCTTTGTTTGTCTGAAGTACTAATTTGCATCAGCTAACAGCTTTTAACGTGCAATGCAATTATCTTTATGGGCACCCCGTAGGTAATTAGATTCATAGCGCTAAAGTGGCTGGAAAAAAGAAAAAAGTGTAGTGTATTTTGGATATTTTTTTGCTACTGGTAAGAATGTTGTAACAACAATGGTAATCTTATTAGAGGCATGTCTAGATAAATATAATGTGGTTCGACTTAAAGTACATTGTTACCTTAAAATACATACAAAATCGTGGGTATTACCCACATCAAAATCTTATGAGCTTACTGTTAGCTTTGTTAGGCTTGTGTAAGATTTTCCTTTTTAACACAGGGGCACGGACTAGACCTTTAGATTAGACTTTATGTATACATATAATCGTCAATGTAGTGTCTTTCTAGCAAAAACCAAATTTTAACACGTAAATAAATTAAATCTGACCATAGCTTGATGTAACCTTTTCTGAAGCGCTTTTGGCCACCAGACATCTTTAAGCTAATGATAATGATGAAAATGATGACCAATAAGCAAGAATTACTGGATCAACGGAAAAAACATTTATTTTAAAGAATCTGCTTGATGAAAATTGTGAAGTATATAGTATATGCAGTACATAT
>JALPQI010019365.1:0-15875 GCA_025490895.1 Thaumatotibia leucotreta
TGACAAGAAAAAATATTCTGAAATTTCAATTTTCTCAAGGTTCAGGTGTGCTATGCTGGGGCATTTTCGGCAGTTCTAGGATAGTTTTTGGTCTTAAACGATAGCTACGGCTAAGATATTGTGAAAACCGAAGAGTTCTTTGCTCTAGTCAAATTATTAAAATCACAAAAAAATATTTTGAAATTTCAATTTTCTCAAAGTTCAGGTGTGCTATGCTGGGGCATTTGCGGCAGTTTCAGGATAGTTTTTGGTCTTAAACGATAGCGACGGCTAAGATATTATCAAAACCAAAGAGTTCTCTGCTCTGGTGAAAAAATAAAAATGACAAGAAAAAATATTCTTAAATTTCAATTTTCTCAAGGTTCAGGTGTGCTATGCTGGGGCATTTTCGGCAGTTCTAGGATAGTTTTTGGTCTTAAACGATAGCTACGGCTGAGATATTGTCAAAACTAAAGAGTTCTCTGCTCTGGTAAAATATTTAATATGACAAAAAAAATATTTTGAAATTTCAATTTTCTCCAGGTTAAGGTGTGCTATGCAGGGGCATTTTCGGCAGTTCCAAGATAGTTTTTAGTCTCAAACGATAGCTACGGCTAAGATATTGTGAAAACCAAAGAGTTCTCTGCTCTAGTAAAATTATTAAAATGACAAGAAAAAATATTCTGAAATTTCAATTTTCTCAAGGTTCAGGTGTGCTATGCTGGGGCATTTTCGGCAGTTCCAGGATAGTTTTTAGTCTAAAACGACATCTACGGCTACGATATTGTGAAAACCAAAGAGTTCTCTGCTCTAGTAAAATTATTAAAATAACAAAAAAAATATTTTGAAATTTCAATTTTCTCAAAGTTCAGGTGTGCTATGCTGGGGCATTTGCGGCAGTTCCAGGATAGTTTTTGGTTTTAAACGATAGCTACGGCTAAGATATTGTGAAAACCGAAGAATTCTTTGCTCTAGTAAAATATTAAAATCACAAAAAAAATATTTTGAAATTTCAATTTTCTCAAAGTTCAGGTGTGCTATGCTGGGGCATTTTCGGCAGTTCTAGGATAGTTTTTGGTCTTATACGATAGCAACGGGTAAGATATTGTCAAAATCAAAGAGTTCTCTGCTCTGGTAAAAATACAAAAATGACGAGAAAAAATATTCTGAAATTTAAATTTTCTCAAAGTTCAGGTATGCTATGCTGGGGCATTTTCGGCAGTTCCAGGATTGTTTTTGGTCTCAAACGATAGCCATTGATCTGGTATTATCAAAATCAAAGAGTTCTCTGCTCTGGTGAAAATATAAAAATGACAAGAAAAAATATTCTGAAATTTCAATTTTCTCAAGGTTCAGGTGTGCTATGCTGGGACATTTTCGGCAGTTCCAGGATAGTTTTTGGTCTTTAACAATAGCTACGGCTAAGATATTGTGAAAACCAAAGAGTTCTCTGCTCTAGTTAAATTATTAAAATAACAAAAAAAATATGTTGAAATTTCAATTTTCTCAAAGTTCAGGTGTGCTATGCTGGGGCATTTTCGGCAGTTCCAGGATAGTTTTTGGTCTTGAACGATAGCTACGGCTGAGATATTGTCAAAACCAAAGAGTTCTCTGCTCTGGTAAAATTATTAAACTAACAAAAAAATATTTTGAAATTTCAATTTTCTCAAAGTTCAGGTGTGCTATGCTGGGGCATTTTCGGCAGTTCCAGGATAGTTTTTGGTCTTAAACGATAGCTACGGCTAAGATATTGTCAAAATCAAAGAGTTCTCTGCTCTAGTGAAAATACAAAATTGACAAGAAAAAATATTCTGAAATTTAAATTTTCTCAAAGTTCAGGTATGCTATGCTGGGGCATTTTCGGCAGTTCCAGGATTGTTTTTGGTCTCAAACGATAGCTAGTGCTCTAATATTATCAAAACCAAAGAGTTCTCTGCTCTGGTGTAAATATAAAAATGACAAGAAAAAATATTCTGAAATTTAAATTTTCTCAAAGTTCAGGTATGCTATGCTGGGGCATTTTCGGCAGTTCCAGGATAGTTTTTGGTCTTAAACGATAGCTACGGCTGAGATATTATCAAAACCAAAGAGTTCTCTGCTCTGGTGAAAATATAAAATTGACAAGAAAAAATATTCTGAAATTTCAATTTTCTCAAGGTTCAGGTGTGCTATGCTGGGGCATTTTCGACAGTTCCAGGATAGTTTTTGGTCTTAAACGATAGCTACAGCTAAGATATTGTGAAAACCAAAGTGTTCTCTGCTCTAGTAAAATTATTAAAACAACAAAAAAAATATTTTGAAATTTCAATTTTTTCAACGTTCAGGTGTGCTATGCTGGGACATTTTCGGCAGTTCTAGGATAGTTTTTGGTCTGAAACGTAAGCAACGGCTCAGATATTGTCAAAACCAAAGAGTTCTCTGCTCTGGTAAAAATACAAAAATGACAAGAAAAAAAACCTTGAGAAAATTGAAATTTCAGATTATATTTTCTTGTCAATTTTATATTTTCACCAGAGCAGAGAACTCTTTGGTTTTGATAACATCTCAGCCGTAGCTATCGTTTAAGACCAAAAACTATCCTGGAACTGCCGAAAATGCCCCAGCATAGCATACCTGAACTTTGAGAAAATTTAAATTTCAGAATATTTTTTCTTGTCATTTTTATATTTACACCAGAGCAGAGAACTCTTTGGTTTTGATAATATTAGAGCACTAGCTATCGTTTGAGACCAAAAACAATCCTGGAACTGCCGAAAATGCCCCAGCATAGCATACCTGAACTTTGAGAAAATTTAAATTTCAGAATATTTTTTCTTGTCAATTTTATATTTTTACTAGAGCAGAGAACTCTTTGATTTTGACAATATCTCAGACGTTGCTATCGTTTAAGACCAAAAACTATCCTGGAACTGCCGAAAATGCCCCAGCATAGCACACCTGAACTTTGAGAAAATTGAAATTTCAAAATATTTTTTTTGTCATATTAAATATTTTACCAGAGCAGAGAACTCTTTAGTTTTGACAATATCTCCGCCGTAGCTATCGTTTAAGGCCAAAAACTATCCTGGAACTGCCGAAAAAGCCCCAGCATAGCACACCTGAACTTTGAGAAAATTGAAATTTCAAAATGTTTTTTTTTGTTGTTTTAATAATTTTACTAGAGCAGAAAACTCTTTGGTTTTGACAATATCTGAGCCGTTGCTATCGTTTCAGACCAAAAACTATCCTGGAACTACCGAAAATGTCCCAGCATAGCACACCTGAACTTTGAGAAAATTGAAATTTCAAAATATTTTTTTTGTTATTTTAATAATTTTACTAGAGCAGAGAACTCTTTGGTTTTCACAATATCTTAGCCGTAGCTATCGTTGAAGATCAAAAACTATCCTGGAACTGTCGAAAATGCCCCAGCATAGCACACCTGAACCTTGAGAAAATTGAAATTTCAGAATATTTTTTCTTGTCAATTTTATATTTTCACCAGAGCAGAGAACTCTTTGGTTTTGATAATATCAGAGCACTAGCTATCGTTTGAGACCAAAAACTATCCTGGAACTGTCGAAAATGCCCCAGCATAGCACACCTGAACCTTGAGAAAATTGAAATTTCAGAATATTTTTTCTTGTCAATTTTATATTTTCACCAGAGCAGAGAACTCTTTGGTTTTGATAATATCAGAGCACTAGCTATCGTTTGAGACCAAAAACTATCCTGGAACTGCCGAAAATGCCCCAGCATAGCACACCTGAACTTTGAGAAAATTGAAATTTCAAAATATTTTTTTTGTCATATTAAATATTTTACCAGAGCAGAGAACTCTTTAGTTTTGACAATATCTCAGCTGTAGCTATCGTTTTAGACCAAAAACTATCCTGGAACTGCCGAAAATGCCCCAGCATAGCACACCTGAACTTTGAGAAAATTGAAATTTCAGAATATTTTTTCTTGTCATTTTTATATTTACACCAGAGCAGAGAACTCTTTGGTTTTGATAATATCAGAGCACTAGCTATCGTTTGAGACCAAAAACAATCCTGGAACTGCCGAAAATGCCCCAGCATAGCATACCTGAACTTTGAGAAAATTTAAATTTCAGAATATTTTTTCTTGTCATTTTTGTATTTTTACCAGAGCAGAGAACTCTTTGGTTTTGACAATATCTCAGCCGTATCTATCGTTTTAGCCAAAAAACTATCCTGGAACTGCCGAAAATGCCCCAGCATAGCATACTTGAACTTTGAGAAAATTTAAAATTTAGAAATTTTTTTTGTCAATTTGATATTTTCACCAGAGCAGAGAACTCTTTGGTTTTGATAATATCTCAGCCGTAGCTATCGTTTAAGACCAAAAACTATCCTGGAACTGCCGAAAATGCCCCAGCATAGCACACCTGAACTTTGAGAAAATTGAAATTTTAAAATATTTTTTTTGTTATTTTAATAATTTTACTAGAGCAGAGAACTCTTTTGTTTTCACAATATCTTAGCCGTAGCTATCGTTTAAGACCAAAAACTATCCTGGAACTGCCGAAAATGCCCCAGCAGAGCACACCTGAACCTTGAAAAAATTGAAATTTCAGAATATTTTTTCTTGTCATTTTTATATTTTCACCAGAGCAGAGAACTCTTTGGTTTTGATAAAATCTCAGCCGTAGCTATCGTTTAAGACCAAAAACTATCCTGGAACTGCCGAAAATGCATCAGTATAGCATACCTGAACTTTGAGAAAATTTAAATTTCAGAAAATTTTTTCTTGTCATTTTAGTATTTTTACCAGAGAAAAGAACTCTTTGGTTTTGACAATATCTCAGCCGTTGCTATCGTTTAAGACCAAAAACTATCCTGGAACTGCCGAAAATGCCCCAGCATAGCACACCTGAACTTTGAGAAAATTGAAATTTCAAAATATTTTTTTTGTCATATTAAATATTTTACTAGAGCAGAGAACTCTTTAGTTTTGACAATATCTCCGCCGTAGCTATCGTTCAAGGCCAAAAACTATCCTGGAACTGCCGAAAAAGCCCCAGCATAGCACACCTGAACTTTGAGAAAATTGAAATTTCAAAATGTTTTTTTTGTTGTTTTAATAATTTTACTAGAGCAGAAAACTCTTTGGTTTTGACAATATCTGAGCCGTTGCTATCGTTTTAGACCAAAAACTATCCTGGAACTGCCGAAAATGTCCCAGCATAGCACACCTGAACTTTGAGAAAATTGAAATTTCAAAATATTTTTTTTGTTATTTTAATAATTTTACTAGAGCAGAGAACTCTTTGGTTTTCACAATATCTTAGCCGTAGCTATCGTTGAAGATCAAAAACTATCCTGGAACTGTCGAAAATGCCCCAGCATAGCACACCTGAACCTTGAGAAAATTGAAATTTCAGAATATTTTTTCTTGTCAATTTTATATTTTCACCAGAGCAGAGAACTCTTTGGTTTTGATAATATCAGAGCACTAGCTATCGTTTGAGACCAAAAACTATCCTGGAACTGTCGAAAATGCCCCAGCATAGCACACCTGAACCTTGAGAAAATTGAAATTTCAGAATATTTTTTCTTGTCAATTTTATATTTTCACCAGAGCAGAGAACTCTTTGGTTTTGATAATATCAGAGCACTAGCTATCGTTTGAGACCAAAAACTATCCTGGAACTGCCGAAAATGCCCCAGCATAGCATACCTGAACTTTGAGAAAATTTAAATTTCAGAATATTTTTTCTTGTCATTTTTGTATTTTTACCAGAGCAGAGAACTCTTTGGTTTTGACAATATCTCAGCCGTATCTATCGTTTTAGCCAAAAAACTATCCTGGAACTGCCGAAAATGCCCCAGCATAGCATACTTGAACTTTGAGAAAATTTAAAATTTAGAAATTTTTTTTGTCACTTTAATAATTTCACCAGAGCAGAGAACTCTTTGGTTATGATAATATCAGAGCCATAGCTATCGTTTGAGACCAAAAACTATCCTGGAACTGTCGAAAATGCCCCAGCATAGCACACCTGAACCTTGAGAAAATTGAAATTTCAGAATATTTTTTCTTGTCAATTTTATATTTTCACCAGAGCAGAGAACTCTTTGGTTTTGATAATATCAGAGCATTAGCTATCGTTTGAGACCAAAAACTATCCTGGAACTGCCGAAAATGCCCCAGCATAGCACACCTGAACTTTGAGAAAATTGAAATTTCAAAATATTTTTTTTGTCATATTAAATATTTTACCAGAGCAGAGAACTCTTTAGTTTTGACAATATCTCAGCCGTAGCTATCGTTTAAGATCAAAAACTATCCTGGAACTGCCGAAAATGCCCCAGCATAGCATATCTGAACTTTGAGAAAATTTAAATTTCGGAATTATTTTTCTTGTCATTTTTGTATTTTTACCAGAGCAGAGAACTTTTTGATTTTGACAATATCTTAGCCGTAGCTATCGTTTAAGACCAAAAGCTATCCTGGAACTGCCGAAAATGCCCCAGCATAGCACACCTGAACTTTGAGAAAATTGAAATTTCAAAATATTTTTTTTGTCATATTAAATATTTTACCAGAGCAGAGAACTCTTTAGTTTTGACAATATCTCAGCTGTAGCTATCGTTTCAGAACAAAAACTATCCTGGAACTGCCGAAAATGCCCCAGCATAGCACACCTGAACCTTGAGAAAATTGAAATTTCAGAATATTTTTTTTTGTCATTTTTATATTTACACCAGAGCAGAGAACTCTTTGGTTTTGATAATATCAGAGCACTAGCTATCGTTTGAGACCAAAAACAATCCTGGAACTGCCGAAAATGCCCCAGCATAGCATACCTGAACTTTGAGAAAATTTAAATTTCAGAATATTTTTTCTTGTCATTTTTGTATTTTTACCAGAGCAGAGAACTCTTTGGTTTTGACAATATCTCAGCCGTATCTATCGTTTTAGCCAAAAAACTATCCTGGAACTGCCGAAAATGCCCCAGCATAGCATACTTGAACTTTGAGAAAATTTAAAATTTAGAAATTTTTTTTGTCAATTTGATATTTTCACCAGAGCAGAGAACTCTTTGGTTTTGATAATATCTCAGCCGTAGCTATCGTTTAAGACCAAAAACTATCCTGGAACTGCCGAAAATGCCCCAGCATAGCACACCTGAACTTTGAGAAAATTGAAATTTTAAAATATTTTTTTTGTTATTTTAATAATTTTACTAGAGCAGAGAACTCTTTTGTTTTCACAATATCTTAGCCGTAGCTATCGTTTAAGACCAAAAACTATCCTGGAACTGCCGAAAATGCCCCAGCAGAGCACACCTGAACCTTGAAAAAATTGAAATTTCAGAATATTTTTTCTTGTCATTTTTATATTTTCACCAGAGCAGAGAACTCTTTGGTTTTGATAAAATCTCAGCCGTAGCTATCGTTTAAGACCAAAAACTATCCTGGAACTGCCGAAAATGCATCAGTATAGCATACCTGAACTTTGAGAAAATTTAAATTTCAGAAAATTTTTTCTTGTCATTTTAGTATTTTTACCAGAGAAAAGAACTCTTTGGTTTTGACAATATCTCAGCCGTTGCTATCGTTTAAGACCAAAAACTATCCTGGAACTGCCGAAAATGCCCCAGCATAGCACACCTGAACTTTGAGAAAATTGAAATTTCAAAATATTTTTTTTGTCATATTAAATATTTTACTAGAGCAGAGAACTCTTTAGTTTTGACAATATCTCCGCCGTAGCTATCGTTCAAGGCCAAAAACTATCCTGGAACTGCCGAAAAAGCCCCAGCATAGCACACCTGAACTTTGAGAAAATTGAAATTTCAAAATGTTTTTTTTGTTGTTTTAATAATTTTACTAGAGCAGAAAACTCTTTGGTTTTGACAATATCTGAGCCGTTGCTATCGTTTTAGACCAAAAACTATCCTGGAACTGCCGAAAATGTCCCAGCATAGCACACCTGAACTTTGAGAAAATTGAAATTTCAAAATATTTTTTTTGTTATTTTAATAATTTTACTAGAGCAGAGAACTCTTTGGTTTTCACAATATCTTAGCCGTAGCTATCGTTGAAGATCAAAAACTATCCTGGAACTGTCGAAAATGCCCCAGCATAGCACACCTGAACCTTGAGAAAATTGAAATTTCAGAATATTTTTTCTTGTCAATTTTATATTTTCACCAGAGCAGAGAACTCTTTGGTTTTGATAATATCAGAGCACTAGCTATCGTTTGAGACCAAAAACTATCCTGGAACTGTCGAAAATGCCCCAGCATAGCACACCTGAACCTTGAGAAAATTGAAATTTCAGAATATTTTTTCTTGTCAATTTTATATTTTCACCAGAGCAGAGAACTCTTTGGTTTTGATAATATCAGAGCACTAGCTATCGTTTGAGACCAAAAACTATCCTGGAACTGCCGAAAATGCCCCAGCATAGCACACCTGAACTTTGAGAAAATTGAAATTTCAAAATATTTTTTTTGTCATATTAAATATTTTACCAGAGCAGAGAACTCTTTAGTTTTGACAATATCTTAGCCGTAGCTATCGTTTAAGATCAAAAACTATCCTGGAACTGCCGAAAATGCCCCAGCATAGCATATCTGAACTTTGAGAAAATTTAAATTTCGGAATTATTTTTCTTGTCATTTTTGTATTTTTACCAGAGCAGAGAACTTTTTGATTTTGACAATATCTTAGCCGTAGCTATCGTTTAAGACCAAAAGCTATCCTGGAACTGCCGAAAATGCCCCAGCATAGCACACCTGAACTTTGAGAAAATTGAAATTTCAAAATATTTTTTTTGTCATATTAAATATTTTACCAGAGCAGAGAACTCTTTAGTTTTGACAATATCTCAGCTGTAGCTATCGTTTCAGACCAAAAACTATCCTGGAACTGCCGAAAATGCCCCAGCATAGCACACCTGAACCTTGAGAAAATTGAAATTTCAGAATATTTTTTCTTGTCATTTTTATATTTACACCAGAGCAGAGAACTCTTTGGTTTTGATAATATCAGAGCACTAGCTATCGTTTGAGACCAAAAACAATCCTGGAACTGCCGAAAATGCCCCAGCATAGCATACCTGAACTTTGAGAAAATTTAAATTTCAGAATATTTTTTCTTGTCATTTTTGTATTTTTACCAGAGCAGAGAACTCTTTGGTTTTGACAATATCTCAGCCGTATCTATCGTTTTAGCCAAAAAACTATCCTGGAACTGCCGAAAATGCCCCAGCATAGCATACTTGAACTTTGAGAAAATTTAAAATTTAGAAATTTTTTTTGTCAATTTGATATTTTCACCAGAGCAGAGAACTCTTTGGTTTTGATAATATCTCAGCCGTAGCTATCGTTTAAGACCAAAAACTATCCTGGAACTGCCGAAAATGCCCCAGCATAGCACACCTGAACTTTGAGAAAATTGAAAATTTAAAATATTTTTTTTTGTTATTTTAATAATTTTACTAGAGCAGAGAACTCTTTTGTTTTCACAATATCTTAGCCGTAGCTATCGTTTAAGACCAAAAACTATCCTGGAACTGCCGAAAATGCCCCAGCAGAGCACACCTGAACCTTGAAAAAATTGAAATTTCAGAATATTTTTTCTTGTCATTTTTATATTTTCACCAGAGCAGAGAACTCTTTGATAAAATCTCAGCCGTAGCTATCGTTTAAGACCAAAAACTATCCTGGAACTGCCGAAAATGCATCAGTATAGCATACCTGAACTTTGAGAAAATTTAAATTTCAGAAAAAATTTTCTTGTCATTTTAGTATTTTTACCAGAGCAAAGAACTCTTTGGTTTTGACAATATCTCAGCCGTTGCTATTGTTTAAGACCAAAAACTATCCTGGAACTGCCGAAAATGTCCCAGCATAGCACACCTGAACTTTGAGAAAATTGAAATTTCAAAATATTTTTTTTGTTATTTTAATAATTTTACTAGAGCAGAGAACTCTTTGGTTTTCACAATATCTTAGCCGTAGCTATCGTTGAAGATCAAAAACTATCCTGGAACTGTCGAAAATGCCCCAGCATAGCACACCTGAACCTTGAGAAAATTGAAATTTCAGAATATTTTTTCTTGTCAATTTTATATTTTCACCAGAGCAGAGAACTCTTTGGTTTTGATAATATCAGAGCACTAGCTATCGTTTGAGACCAAAAACTATCCTGGAACTGTCGAAAATGCCCCAGCATAGCACACCTGAACCTTGAGAAAATTGAAATTTCAGAATATTTTTTCTTGTCAATTTTATATTTTCACCAGAGCAGAGAACTCTTTGGTTTTGATAATATCAGAGCACTAGCTATCGTTTGAGACCAAAAACTATCCTGGAACTGCCGAAAATGCCCCAGCATAGCACACCTGAACTTTGAGAAAATTGAAATTTCAAAATATTTTTTTTGTCATATTAAATATTTTACCAGAGCAGAGAACTCTTTAGTTTTGACAATATCTCAGCCGTAGCTATCGTTTAAGATCAAAAACTATCCTGGAACTGCCGAAAATGCCCCAGCATAGCATATCTGAACTTTGAGAAAATTTAAATTTCGGAATTATTTTTCTTGTCATTTTTGTATTTTTACCAGAGCAGAGAACTTTTTGATTTTGACAATATCTTAGCCGTAGCTATCGTTCAAGGCCAAAAACTATCCTGGAACTGCCGAAAAAGCCCCAGCATAGCACACCTGAACTTTGAAAAAATTGAAATTTCAAAATGTTTTTTTTGTTATTTTAATAATTTTACTAGAGCAGAGAACTCTTTGGTTTTCACAATATCTTAGCCGTAGCTATCGTTGAAGATCAAAAACTATCCTGGAACTGTCGAAAATGCCCCAGCATAGCACACCTGAACCTTGAGAAAATTGAAATTTCAGAATATTTTTTCTTGTCAATTTTATATTTTCACCAGAGCAGAGAACTCTTTGGTTTTGATAATATCAGAGCACTAGCTATCGTTTGAGACCAAAAACTATCCTGGAACTGTCGAAAATGCCCCAGCATAGCACACCTGAACCTTGAGAAAATTGAAATTTCAGAATATTTTTTCTTGTCAATTTTATATTTTCACCAGAGCAGAGAACTCTTTGGTTTTGATAATATCAGAGCACTAGCTATCGTTTGAGACCAAAAACTATCCTGGAACTGCCGAAAATGCCCCAGCATAGCACACCTGAACTTTGAGAAAATTGAAATTTCAAAATATTTTTTTTGTCATATTAAATATTTTACCAGAGCAGAGAACTCTTTAGTTTTGACAATATCTCAGCTGTAGCTATCGTTTTAGACCAAAAACTATCCTGGAACTGCCGAAAATGCCCCAGCATAGCACACCTGAACTTTGAGAAAATTGAAATTTCAGAATATTTTTTCTTGTCATTTTTATATATACACCAGAGCAGAGAACTCTTTGGTTTTGATAATATCAGAGCACTAGCTATCGTTTGAGACCAAAAACAATCCTGGAACTGCCGAAAATGCCCCAGCATAGCATACCTGAACTTTGAGAAAATTTAAATTTCAGAATATTTTTTCTTGTCATTTTTGTATTTTTACCAGAGCAGAGAACTCTTTGGTTTTGACAATATCTCAGCCGTATCTATCGTTTTAGCCAAAAAACTATCCTGGAACTGCCGAAAATGCCCCAGCATAGCATACTTGAACTTTGAGAAAATTTAAAATTTAGAAATTTTTTTTGTCAATTTGATATTTTCACCAGAGCAGAGAACTCTTTGGTTTTGATAATATCTCAGCCGTAGCTATCGTTTAAGACCAAAAACTATCCTGGAACTGCCGAAAATGCCCCAGCATAGCACACCTGAACTTTGAGAAAATTGAAATTTTAAAATATTTTTTTTGTTATTTTAATAATTTTACTAGAGCAGAGAACTCTTTTGTTTTCACAATATCTTAGCCGTAGCTATCGTTTAAGACCAGAAACTATCCTGGAACTGCCGAAAATGCCCCAGCAGAGCACACCTGAACCTTGAAAAAATTGAAATTTCAGAATATTTTTTCTTGTCATTTTTATATTTTCACCAGAGCAGAGAACTCTTTGGTTTTGATAAAATCTCAGCCGTAGCTATCGTTTAAGACCAAAAACTATCCTGGAACTGCCGAAAATGCATCAGTATAGCATACCTGAACTTTGAGAAAATTTAAATTTCAGAAAATTTTTTCTTGTCATTTTAGTATTTTTACCAGAGCAAAGAACTCTTTGGTTTTGACAATATCTCAGCCGTTGCTATCGTTTAAGACCAAAAACTATCCTGGAACTGCCGAAAATGTCCCAGCATAGCACACCTGAACTTTGAGAAAATTGAAATTTCAAAATATTTTTTTTGTCATATTAAATATTTTACCAGAGCAGAGAACTCTTTAGTTTTGACAATATCTCCGCCGTAGCTATCGTTCAAGGCCAAAAACTATCCTGGAACTGCCGAAAAAGCCCCAGCATAGCACACCTGAACTTTGAGAAAATTGAAATTTCAAAATGTTTTTTTTGTTGTTTTAATAATTTTACTAGAGCAGAAAACTCTTTGGTTTTGACAATATCTGACCCGTTGCTATCGTTTTAGACCAAAAACTATCCTGGAACTGCCGAAAATGTCCCAGCATAGCACACCTGAACTTTGAGAAAATTGAAATTTCAAAATATTTTTTTTGTTATTTTAATAATTTTACTAGAGCAGAGAACTCTTTGGTTTTCACAATATCTTAGCCGTAGCTATCGTTGAAGATCAAAAACTATCCTGGAACTGTCGAAAATGCCCCAGCATAGCACACCTGAACCTTGAGAAAATTGAAATTTCAGAATATTTTTTCTTGTCAATTTTATATTTTCACCAGAGCAGAGAACTCTTTGGTTTTGATAATATCAGAGCACTAGCTATCGTTTGAGACCAAAAACTATCCTGGAACTGCCGAAAATGCCCCAGCATAGCACACCTGAACTTTGAGAAAATTGAAATTTCAAAATATTTTTTTTGTCATATTAAATATTTTACCAGAGCAGAGAACTCTTTAGTTTTGACAATATCTCAGCCGTAGCTATCGTTTAAGATCAAAAACTATCCTGGAACTGCCGAAAATGCCCCAGCATAGCATATCTGAACTTTGAGAAAATTTAAATTTCGGAATTATTTTTCTTGTCATTTTTGTATTTTTACCAGAGCAGAGAACTTTTTGATTTTGACAATATCTTAGCCGTAGCTATCGTTTAAGACCAAAAGCTATCCTGGAACTGCCGAAAATGCCCCAGCATAGCACACCTGAACTTTGAGAAAATTGAAATTTCAAAATATTTTTTTTGTCATATTAAATATTTTACCAGAGCAGAGAACTCTTTAGTTTTGACAATATCTCAGCTGTAGCTATCGTTTCAGACCAAAAACTATCCTGGAACTGCCGAAAATGCCCCAGCATAGCACACCTGAACCTTGAGAAAATTGAAATTTCAGAATATTTTTTCTTGTCATTTTTATATTTACACCAGAGCAGAGAACTCTTTGGTTTTGATAATATCAGAGCACTAGCTATCGTTTGAGACCAAAAACAATCCTGGAAACTGCCGAAAATGCCCCAGCATAGCATACCTGAACTTTGAGAAAATTTAAATTTCAGAATATTTTTTCTTGTCATTTTTGTATTTTTACCAGAGCAGAGAACTCTTTGGTTTTGACAATATCTCAGCCGTATCTATCGTTTTAGCCAAAAAACTATCCTGGAACTGCCGAAAATGCCCCAGCATAGCATACTTGAACTTTGAGAAAATTTAAAATTTAGAAATTTTTTTTGTCAATTTGATATTTTCACCAGAGCAGAGAACTCTTTGGTTTTGATAATATCTCAGCCGTAGCTATCGTTTAAGACCAAAAAACTATCCTGGAACTGCCGAAAATGCCCCAGCATAGCACACCTGAACTTTGAGAAAATTGAAATTTTAAAATATTTTTTTTTGTTATTTTAATAATTTTACTAGAGCAGAGAACTCTTTTGTTTTCACAATATCTTAGCCGTAGCTATCGTTTAAGACCAAAAACTATCCTGGAACTGCCGAAAATGCCCCAGCAGAGCACACCTGAACCTTGAAAAAATTGAAATTTCAGAATATTTTTTCTTGTCATTTTTATATTTTCACCAGAGCAGAGAACTCTTTGATAAAATCACAGCCGTAGCTATCGTTTAAGACCAAAAACTATCCTGGAACTGCCGAAAATGCATCAGTATAGCATACCTGAACTTTGAGAAAATTTAAATTTCAGAAAAATTTTTCTTGTCATTTTAGTATTTTTACCAGAGCAAAGAACTCTTTGGTTTTGACAATATCTCAGCCGTTGCTATTGTTTAAGACCAAAAACTATCCTGGAACTGCCGAAAATGTCCCAGCATAGCACACCTGAACTTTGAGAAAATTGAAATTTCAAAATATTTTTTTTGTTATTTTAATAATTTTACTAGAGCAGAGAACTCTTTGGTTTTCACAATATCTTAGCCGTAGCTATCGTTGAAGATCAAAAACTATCCTGGAACTGTCGAAAATGCCCCAGCATAGCACACCTGAACCTTGAGAAAATTGAAATTTCAGAATATTTTTTCTTGTCAATTTTATATTTTCACCAGAGCAGAGAACTCTTTGGTTTTGATAATATCAGAGCACTAGCTATCGTTTGAGACCAAAAACTATCCTGGAACTGTCCAAAATGCCCCAGCATAGCACACCTGAACCTTGAGAAAATTGAAATTTCAGAATATTTTTTCTTGTCAATTTTATATTTTCACCAGAGCAGAGAACTCTTTGGTTTTGATAATATCAGAGCACTAGCTATCGTTTGAGACCAAAAACTATCCTGGAACTGCCGAAAATGCCCCAGCATAGCACACCTGAACTTTGAGAAAATTGAAATTTCAAAATATTTTTTTTGTCATATTAAATATTTTACCAGAGCAGAGAACTCTTTAGTTTTGACAATATCTCAGCCGTAGCTATCGTTTAAGATCAAAAACTATCCTGGAACTGCCGAAAATGCCCCAGCATAGCATATCTGAACTTTGAGAAAATTTAAATTTCGGAATTATTTTTCTTGTCATTTTTGTATTTTTACCAGAGCAGAGAACTTTTTGATTTTGACAATATTTTAGCCGTAGCTATCGTTTAAGACCAAAAGCTATCCTGGAACTGCCGAAAATGCCCCAGCATAGCACACCTGAACTTTGAGAAAATTGAAATTTCAAAATATTTTTTTTGTCATATTAAATATTTTACCAGAGCAGAGAACTCTTTAGTTTTGACAATATCTCAGCTGTAGCTATCGTTTCAGAACAAAAACTATCCTGGAACTGCCGAAAATGCCCCAGCATAGCACACCTGAACCTTGAGAAAATTGAAATTTCAGAATATTTTTTCTTGTCATTTTTATATTTACACCAGAGCAGAGAACTCTTTGGTTTTGATAATATCAGAGCACTAGCTATCGTTTGAGACCAAAAACAATCCTGGAACTGCCGAAAATGCCCCAGCATAGCATACCTGAACTTTGAGAACATTTAAATTTCAGAATATTTTTTCTTGTCATTTTTGTATTTTTACCAGAGCAGAGAACTCTTTGGTTTTGACAATATCTCAGCCGTATCTATCGTTTTAGCCAAAAAACTATCCTGGAACTGCCGAAAATGCCCCAGCATAGCATACTTGAACTTTGAGAAAATTTAAAATTTAGAAATTTTTTTTGTCACTTTAATAATTTCACAGAGCAGAGAACTCTTTGGTTATGATAATATCAGAGCCATAGCTATCGTTTGAGACCAAAAACTATCCTGGAACTGTCGAAAATGCCCCAGCATAGCACACCTGAACCTTGAGAAAATTGAAATTTCAGAATATTTTTCTTGTCAATTTTATA
>JALPQI010019366.1:0-21629 GCA_025490895.1 Thaumatotibia leucotreta
AAAGTCTGGGTTCTGCAGAGTGATGGATGAAAAAGTGAAGTTTGGATTTTGTGATGAGTCAGTTTATTGAGTTCTTCAAGAGGTGTGGAACTGTTTTGCAAGCTTTCATTAAGTTTTAACCTGTCCGAGTTAAATTTTTTCACCTTCCGGGTTAACCGATTGTGCTGAAATTTTGTATACAAGGTGGTCAAAAAATAAGTCCATTTCCGTTGCCTGTGAGATTTTGGGACTGAGAATAGGTCCACTAAGAGGTTTTTCTTTAACTTTCAGAAGAGTGTTATTTTTTTTGAAAAGGCGATACTACTAAGTGATATACTATAATTGCTTAGGACTACTACTTCAGAGGCTTTTTCCTAAACCCTCACTGGCTGCGGGAATGTATACATTTTTCGGCCAACCTGTATATGTGAATGGGATAAAAATGCAATATAATGCAATATACTGATGATGGAATCAGAGAGTGGCTTCAGCAACTTGGCAACGAAACGACGTGAACTTATCAAGTTTCGATTTTGGTTCAATATACTCGACTTAATTACGTAGTGTAGGGTAGGGTGTCCCCTATTTTATGAGTTTTAGAAATTAATAACGCATACCCCCTAAATCGGTTTCTTTTACCACAAAACACACTGAAAAAAAAATTCAGTTCATTTCTGTAACTGCAACCCGCGCCGACTTTCATGCCATTTTCCTATACAATGTATGAAAATGACCAAAATTTTTTTTCGTTTTATTTTTTTCTGTGGCATTAAAATATACTACTATCTTATAAACATTTTATCATAAAATTAACTTGATGAGAACAGAAAAACAATACATTATTATCAACTTACTGTCTGACAAATTTTTTTCTTAGTAATTTGTATGGGAATTTCAGATGAAAGTCGGCACGGGTTCCTGTTACAGGAATGAGCTGATTTTTTTTTTCAGAGTGGTTTGGGGTTATAAAAGCCGATTTAGGGGGTATGCGTTATTCATTTCTAAAATTCGTATAATAGGGGACACCCTAGTGTAGGGAGACAAACGATAGCACGATCTAACTCGGCGACGGTGCCATCTCTTGGTGCCTGGCGTAAACCGTCCATTGTTGTATCTTTACTATGGCTCGGGCGATGATATGGCACTGGTCTCACCGCAAGCTACTAAGCTATAAACTATGGGTTGTAAAACTTATAAACACGAACAAAAGATACGCGCTCAGATAAAAAAAGAGACACGGCGATACTCGGCCCAGAGTTGGGTAAAAAGTAATAAGATTACACCTTCCGATTACTTTTGTAATATACAGAAGTACTCGTAATCATATTACTTTTTGCCCAACTCTGACTCGGCCAGCTATTAGCTATCACCGCCGTTCGTGTTTATAGCCGATAGTTCATAGCTTAGTAGCTCGCGGTGAGACCAGTGCCTATTAGTGGCATCCATAATCTTTGTGGTATATTTTGTTACATAGTGAATTATTTTGCATTTGCATGTCGGATGACGACAGGATACCTGCTTCCGAAACCGTGTTGTACCTACTATCTGTACTTGTATATCTGTGTGTCCTTAGCAAATAAAATATCTTTATCTTTATCTTTATCTTTATTCCTAAAACACAGTTGGCCCTGAAAGACTGAAAACTAAATAATGAATATTGCATCGAAATCTAAAATTTATAATGGTTCCGATTATTGGCGTCTCTCGTAATTATTGTTGTCTCATACCGTCGGTTGACAACCATAAATATATCTCACTACAACTACCTACCATAGTAACAAACTTCTTGATATAAAGCTCGTGTCTCAGCTTTGAATTAATACTACATACTACATACGACGTTGCTAAGCTAAGAGTAGTGACTGTTTTTGTAGTGAGATTTGCTTATCAGCTCACAATTACCACCATATAAAAATTGGCTACGTCTTCGTGTTCACTATGCCTCGTGTACACTGAACGGGCAACACATTTACGGTCGATTTCTTCAGAGAAACCTTAAAAGCGACCGAATGGCCAAGAAGCAATCACTTTGCATGAATCACTACGAGATGTGTGATTCATAGGCAGAGGCAATTACTTAGAATTCAAGGATAGTCTTGTTATTGCAATAAAGGGACGTTGAATGTTCGAAGTGTAAACTAAAAAAGTTAAAATATACTGTAAGCACAACAAGTTTGAATAAAAAATAGTTTGACTTTGAATTTGACTTAGATACCTATGATTTTGTACGGTTTGGTGGAAAAACGTTAGGTTCATGGGGCTCCACCGTGCGCAAATTGATCGCCAAAATTGCGTAACGTGTAGTTGATGTAACTAGAGACCGGAGAGTTGGCGATTTTATCGCACAGCGTATAACAATGCCATACAGCGAGGAAATACCGATAGAATCCTCGGTACAGTGTCACAAGGCCTTTAGATATGATTCGTTAGGTTAGTTAGTTTAATTGATATAAATTGTACGGATTTGTAAAATACCAAGGAATATTTAAAATTCAATATTGTCCAATTTTTACTAAGCTGCATGAGTAAGAGCCTAAGGGTGCGGCTCTACTAACGCGGAGAGGAGCGGAGATGTGCAAAACTGACCAATTACATTCTTCAAATTCAAAATTCGAAACACTGTAATGCGGTCTCATTGGCCGAGATCCCACAGCTCCTCTCCGCTCCGCACCCTAAAATTATTGGTTGAATATTTTTAAATTATCAGTTTTATTACAGTGTATCATCTTTAAACTTTTCGACGACGCTTCAAATACAAAAGCTGTCATTTGAACATACGGAGTAGGCCTTTACTGCTCTGAGAACCGTGATTTATATTGGTCTTTGGCGTTGAACTTTTGGTGCCGATGTAAAATTCAAATTCAAATTCAAATTCAATTAATTTAATGTTAAGAAAAACACATGTCAAAAAATATATATACAAAATTACAAAATTAAAATACCTAAATACAATCTATAAAATTAACTTAATTCTAAAAAGTGAAAAAACCATACTCAAAATGTCACACAATACACATTATACACATTCAATTAATAAATAAAAAGATTTAAAAGCAAACAAAACAATAATAAAATAATCTAGGCATGTCAATAATCATTATAAAATTCTTTGACACTGTAATATGCTTTTTTCAATAACATCGCCTTGACAAGATTGACATAATGCTCATAGGAAGGCACCCGTTTAACCTCCGAACTCAGCTTATTATAAATTTTAATGCCAACAACTCGCAAAGAATTTGACGATTTCGCCAATCTGGCAGGAACCGGTAGTACATCACGGGCAGTTTTCCGCTGATCAGGACGTCGCCTCTTAAACTCATCCAAGTGCTTCCACATGAACTTGGCTACTTCTAGGATATACATGCATGGGACTGTCAGTATTTTAAGCCTCACAAAATGCTCCCTTGTTGGTGTGAAAGGTGGCACGCCAGCCAATAACCTTACAGCTCTTTTTTGCATTACAAACACCCTGTCCCTATCCGCAGCAAGGCCCCATAAGTCAATTCCATATAAAATAATGGAATTGACGTATGCGTAGTATGCCATACGGATGGTTTCCTGAGAGAGAGCAGGGGCGAGCCGCGACAATGCAAACGATGCCTGAGCGAGCCTACCTGAAAGTGAATTTATGTGAGTATCCCATCTTAAGCCAGAGTCCAAGTGGATGCCCAAGAATCGCGTTTCATGGACCTGCGGCAATCTTATCCCATCAACTGTTATGTCCAGCGGTGTCGGATACTTTCCTCTCAACCAAAAGTGAATGATGTAGGTTTTATCAAGGTTTATTAAAAACCCATTGGCTCTGAACCAGTCGGACAGTTTACCCAGGACATTTGCGGTATTTTCCTTCAAGTTAGAAAAAGTATCCCCAGAAACAATGGCACAACCATCGTCCGCGAACATTATAAAATCACCATGTGGGAATACGCTAATCAGATCATTCACCATGACAAGGAAAAGAAAGTTACCGACGGCCGAGCCCTGGGGAACAGAATAATCTCCAAGTGTTCTTGAATCAGACCTGGTTACACCACCATCAACTGATACTACCTGTTCTCTATTCTGTAAAAAAGACTTGATGAAGCCCAGAAAGCTACCACAAACACCGTATCTCTGTAGCTTCATCAATAATAGTTGGTGATCGACAGAATCAAATGCACGCGACAGGTCACAGAAAACAGCAGCAACCATTTTCCTGTCATCCAAATATTTTAGTACCCGCTGGTGAACTGCACGCACAGCGTCGACTGTTGACTTGCCCTGGCGGTATGCATACTGGTGATCATGAAAAAGTCTATTGTCCTCAAAATATTTAACCAACCTATTACATATTCCGAGTTCAACCACCTTCGACATTGCAGGGACTAACGATATGGGCCTATAGTTTTTCATATCCTCATTAGACCCTTTGCCCTTATACACCGGGCTTACTTTAACAATTTTTAATGAGCTGGGATATGATCAGACATTGGTGTCTAAAAGTTTATAATATTTCACTATTTCATGAAATAAGCAGAAAAGTGGCTGAATGGAATACGCTTGTTGCCCTCATTTGATAATTTTTCCCCTTTTTACAAATACGTCAAATATATCTTGTCGGACTTTAACTAAATGTGCAAAAAAATACAAACACTTGTAATTTAATATTTTTTAACTTTCTTAATTGTACATTTTCATGTAAACGAACTTTTTAACTTGCTTAGACTCTAATCGGAGTTCCTAATGAACTAGGTTTCGCAAAACTTCACCCAAAACACAAGTGAACCAAACTTTCCAAGCCAAATGCACTCCTTAAAATGAAGTTAAATAAATGAAAGTATTCCAAGTTTCTCAATGGGAGAGAGGTACGAGTATGCTAGCTGTACATTTTCCAGTACATTTTGTAAGGAACATTAGCTAAGGAAAGATCGTTAAAAGTTCCCAGCGGCTTAGTACATTAGTTCCAGGCATGTCGCTGTGTCCACGCTTTAAATGGCTTTTAAAAACGCGGCCAAGTTATGCCAAAGACTAAGTTTTATCGCTGTTTGACGCATACATTTTTAAGCCATAAAACGTTTCAGGTATTTTACTTTGTGAACTTTTTTGACGTTTTTATAGTTGAAATTATTTGTATTGTATGTGCAATAGTATTCAATATTGAATTTGACAAATAATCAATGAAACAAATCGATCAATATATCAATTACAAGTGTGTTTTTTGATGTAGGTTAATCAATTGTATAACGGTGAATTATAAAATACTACTTGTAAGTACCTCTATCAACATTAAGTCCACAGATAAAGTGACTATAGAAGCATATTTTACCTTTCATTAAGTATTTTAATCCCTAAATCTTTACGCAAGAAACGCTAATTTAAATATTTATATCTCCATGACGTTCAAGTTTATTTTTAAATAAGGCCCTGAGCCACGTAGCCTTGAGTATATAACTTTATAAAGCTCGTATGTAACGGAGTCCAGTATCAAAAAAGCAATATTTTCCACGTTAATAAAGTTCACATTTCAATAAGACATTATAGAAGATGTGATGTTCAGTAAGTAATCGGAAGATATGCTAAACCGGCCGTATTCTTGCCAACTCCTCAAACTTGGCGTTCATTTTGAATCCACAATGAGGTCTGTCTCAATATTTTGACATTTGAAAGTTTCTAATTATGGACATTATTGTAATGAAGCACTCAGCTTAACTTTATAATCAAACACGTCTTTCTATTTAGAGTTAGATGCAAAACAATATAAACGAAGAGAAAGCTTAACGAATCAGAATAAATCAAGAAATCAGACTTCTCCGTTTTCAAATTAGAGCGTTCATTTGACCGAAGCGTAAATTTTGTGTTTTATGTTGTTAAAAATAACATTTTATTTAGTTACTGATTTTCTCAAAAAATGCATATTATTATCTGGTATTGCTGTACAGGACTGATATGCAGTAACTCAGCATAGTTTACGCAATACATTTTTTAGCAAAAGGATTTTTATGACAGTTTGACTTTTCTCGTCTGCTTGTATTCCTTAATGTAAGCTTATGATGGTCCAATGTTTTATCGTTTATCGCTGGTACCGTCAGGTTTTAAAAAGTAAGCAAAGGCGAAAGTGACCAGTAGCACAATAATAAACCGCGAACGCGTGACCATCATATTTTGCATCTTAAACTATGCAAACATACATTTTTCTGGTGTTTATGAGTCCTTATTTCAATTGCAAACCTGCAAACATAGACCACATGCATATGTTCGTAGTTTGATAAAATCAGTGCGACTCAAGAAGCCACAAAAGAAAAAAACTTTCGTACAAAAGGCGGACTTAATACCACAGGGCATTCTCTACCATTAATACCCCGTATAAAATGTATAAAGCATAATTTTTGATAAAACCAGTGTGACTCAAGAGGCCACAAAAGAAAAACCTTTCGTACAAAAGGCGAACTTAATGCAGAGCATTCGATCTCTACCATTAATACCCCATGTAAAATGTATTAAACATAACCTTACTTTCTGCCGTTTGACCTTCCAACATGACATGACGCATGCCAAATCCCCTGAAACAGAATGGGGGATGAGACTGTGACGTCACTCGGCGACAGGCTGCAAACTTGTTTATGGCTTTTTAACCGAATCCTCTCTACGTAGAATTGTATGACGTCATATGAAGGCTTTGGAAGATGGTTTATTACGCTTTCTAGGAAAGAGATACGGAGCTGTGTCAATATATCTAAATCAGTTTTTGAAACTTGTATTAATAACTTGAATTTCATAAATCAGTTGAGTACTATGTTAATACCTACTATTTGTCAAATTTTGGATTTTTGGACTAGCGTTAAAGAATGATTTGTTTATTCTAATAACATGTCAACGTATGTTTGTCAGCCTCCGTAGCCTAGTTGCTAGTGAGCCCTGCCTAAGAAGCTGGAGGTTCCGGGTTCAAATGCCGATGTAGTATTTATTTATCATAAATATTTTTTCCTTGCCACGACGGCTGTGTATGTGGTAAACTCCCGCCATATTTGACAGAAAATATAATGCGATACTTACAATTGAACTGGTAATTATGATATTGATCTCACAAAGTAATAGAGCATTTCAAGATACTTTGCCTCTAAGACAAAACTGTGATTAAAGTACACCCCTGTCTTGCCCACGTAGAATTCTAGAATACTTCCTTGCTTAAATATAACATAGGTACTTTAGTTGAAGGTAATGTCAGCACGTCTTCCTTAAGCCCGAGACCTTCGGCCTGACGAATACAGATAGATTCACGTAACACGACAATGAACTCAGGTTTAGGAGGTGCCGTGTGATGCGAGCGACAAGCGGGCCTCTTAAAATATACGAGAACGAAACATCTCTTAGGCTGGTTTTAGTGTCACGCGGAGCAATTTGTATGACCGTCCGCGCGGATGCCTCCGCGCCAGTCTGAAACGCGCCATTGATGCAATACATATTGCTCCGCGCGGAGATATCCGCGCGGGCGTCTTCGCGTGACACGGAAACCAGGTGGCTTATGATGGTCCCATTTTATCTATTTATCGTGCTCAGCATCACTTTCGCACTTACATACTTGTTAGAACCTGACGGCAAAAACGACAAACGATTAAACACCATCATAAGCATACAGCCTTATAGAGTGTATTTTAAAGGTGCAAGTTGCGACCGCACCAATGTTCAATAAACGGCGTCGAAGTATTTTTTCCCGTATACCGTATTCGAGATTTTCTCCAACGTCGTAGTGACAACAGACTTTGTGTAGTACCGTTCACAAGGATTCACAAATATAAATATAAGTATTTTCATTTTTTTAAACTGACAATCATCATCATATCAGCCGAAAGACGTCCACTGCTGAACTTAGGCCTCCTCCAAAGATTGCCAAAATCACAAGTCCTCTGCCACCCGCATCCAGCGGACTCCTGCGACCTTCACCAAGTCATCAGTTTTTGAAACTATTTAGGTGATATATTTATTTACAGTTGGCTCCTATCGTTATTATAGTTAATTATTTATTTTTATCCAGTCTCCTCACAATTGCGCCAAAACCACAACTCGGCACAGGTGGAGTCCCCCAGGAGCTCCGTAATGCAATCATTAGAAGCAAACCGCGTTAGTAGCTCAACTTCCACGTGCCAACGAGTTGAAGTTATGCTTTATGGCCTGTGTGACGTTCTTGCCTGTATTTTGTTCTTTTTTAGAGTTCTCAGTCTTAATTAGTGTCTCAACATAAGACTCCTAATGTTATAAAACTCTTGTGAGATGCGTTAGTTGTAAAATTATACAGGTGATTTTTTATTCCCGTTAAAATTTTATAGTTTTAAGCCGTTTTAAGCCGTGTGGTGACGGCAGTAAGAATACATTTTGTCACAACTTCGCATGCGGGTGTCGTAAGAGTCGACTAAGGGATTGAAGTGTCACTAAGCATTATTTGATAAAAGATTGATGATGGGCAGCAGCGTCATCATAGTGGACACATTACTGCGATTGCCAATCCGCTTGCCCAGCGTGGCGATTATGGGCATTTACATTTAAAATTATAAATGCCCATGATCGCCACGCTAGGCAAGTGGTTTGGCGATCGCAGTAATATGTCCACTATGATGACGCCGATCTACTTATAATCAAACTTCTATCGAAGAATGGTCAGTGACACTTCAATCACTTCGTCGGCTCTAACGACACCCGCGAAGACTTGGAGTGGTGGCAAAAGTATTCATCCTCCGTCACCACACGGGAATGAAAACTCACTAATATTTACAGTAAATTATATTTAATTTTGTACTTTCAATATGTTTTTTAATATTTACTGAGCTGAAAACTCTTTTAAGAATCTTAAAACATAAGATTTTAATACACATAATTATGTACGGTTTATTGGTTCTGATTTTAACACATGGACCAAAGAAGATGACTTTTTGATGATATATTAATTCCAAAGTGCAAATGTCTACCTGAGTAAAGAATCGTTTGATTTTGGCATACTAATATGATAATAAGAGTCCCAAAAGAATATTGTTTTTACAATTATTTACTTCTATTTACAATTAATGGCATCTTTTGCTCAAGCTGCTTCCTGTTTTCTAAGTCGACAATTGCCCGACATCTTTCGCTCCATATAATATGTTTTGAAGAATCAATTGCCGTGGCTACGCGACGAAAACTTTAGCAAAGCAAAATTGTTGTATATCTACTCCACTGCTGAACATAGGCTTTTCCCATTTCCCATATGGATGCATTAAGAGTGAAAATAGGTACCAAGCTGAGCAAGCGGATTGGCAATTGAAGTAGAATATCCATTATAATGTGAGTTTAAGGGATTGATAGTCAGTAGCAACTGAGTATCAATCCCTTAAACGGGCGGTGACAAAATGTATTCTGACTACCGTTACCACGCGTCTACTAATATTAATTTTCTTGCAAAAGTAATTAATTCATATGGCGATCAAAATAGAACCAACAAGAAAGCTCCTGCAAAATAAATCGAAGGACCTCCTTAAGCGGCTAACATTCAGTTCCGAGCAGGGAATAAGGGCCCTATTGAGTGAATGTAAATTCTTAATGAACACGGCTCCCAACGTTTGGGGTCACAATGGATTAGGCAGCTCGTACACGGGGGTCCAAGTAGGTACAAAATGGCAGGAAACTTGTTAATTTGACAGTTACTGAGTGTCTTAGGGATCGAGTAAATTGTTGAGTAGGTTTTTTCTTCTTTTAGATTAGAAGAACTTATAATTGGGTACATTATTTTAGTATTTTTCTGTCAGGACTAATATGAATTAAGTTTTTTTGAAAAACACATAATATACTATTACTTATTTTCTAACATAGTGACTATAGTGAGTCAAAAATAAATAAATTAACTCAAACTATTAAAAATAAATAATTCAAACAAAGGTAATGTAGACTTTTTAAAATTGATTACAAACAAATCGTAAATTCCACGTCCCCGGTAAATCCAATGTCTTATATGACGCTCAAATAATAAGTAATAAATATTTATAATAAAATCCGATTTTTACTCATTCTTGGCAGAAATCAGTATGAGTGATATAGAATAATTCTACGAGGAAGTTTATGTGTTGATACTAAAATATTTACAAGTTATAAATAAGCTTTATTTCTACGGTTTATTGCAAGCAGATGTGTATCATAACATAAAACCAAGTTATGAATAGCATTATCAGATACCTATGTCTCAAGGAGTAGGTATTCTATCTAAAAAACTTCTCTTGTTAACATAGCCACGATTGTATTTATCGCTCATTTGATGTTCATTGAACTTTATTGTCTAGGTAAGAAGGGTATTGTTAGGTGCATGGAAACTATTTCAGTTGGGTAATGTCGCCATTCGCGCCTTGGGACTAATATTTGCATGTTAAACGGTGGTTTGTCTCTGTCTGGGTTCTTTGTTTGCAAGAATTCCTCGTTTTGAGAAAAAAGGAGCGCATTGCACCTTCATTTGTCAATTATGCTTGAGCTAGAAAAGTTGCAAGCTTTTTAGTTCTACTGCTGACACAGCTATTTGTCTGAGACTGATATTGATTTAAAATAGCTGAATTATTACCACGTTTATATCAAGATGAATGAGAATTTTACTATAAACAAAAGTAAATGTCAATGTCAGACTAAACGTAGTTTGGATTTGTTCCACTGAAGTTATTTAATTCGTTTGTTCTACGTGCTAAATAAAACTATTTTTTTTAAATCCACATCTTACGACAAAATTTTAAACATCTCACACTAGATGTCTCTGTACCGATTGCGGTGATTTTTAAATCGCGCTATCATCATTGCTGCGGAATTAAAGTTTTTCATTTTTAAGTCAATTTATTTGTCACATATTTGTATTTTTTCAATACTGAGCTTTGAATAATAGCCTCGTAGTCTCGGTGTACTTAAATAAGTACAAATTAACCAACCGAACTAGTAACGGGGTTGCTTTTGCTTTGTACGGTTCGATTTCGAAAGAATCGAATTTACTATTATATTAACAATTAGGTTCATATTCCAAAACTCTATTTCGAATAGGCCAGGACTAACGACGATATAAGAAATCAATCATTGAATAACAAATTACAACTAATAATATTACAAGTGGAAGTGTCTTTTCTATCTCTCTTACTTAAAAGAGACTTTTGGTTGTATTATTGGTTGTAATTTGTTATGCAATAGGCCCCTGGTTCTCCTTAATTTTATTCTGATTTTTTTTCCTAAGAAGAAGTTTCCTAAGAAAAGTGTCCGTCCGCAGCCGCCCTGCCAATACCAATAAGCACCGGCATACATTTCTTCCGAGCAACACTTACTCAGTGGAGTGGGAACCTTTTATTTTAGTTAATTCTATTGCTGGCTACGTGAAGGATTACTGCGGCCCTTGTGCTGCAGTGTTTAGAAAAACATTCGGTGTGCTTTGATCTTTTTGTTGTTTCATTGCGCGAACATTTAGTTATTTATTTAAAAATGTTAACATGACCTTACAGTTAAATACCAAAATCGTGAAGAGTTGATTTCAAAAAAAAGTGTATAGTAAACCTTTAATCAAAACAAAAATCATCGCGTCAATTGTGTTACGAAAGTTCAATGCAATTCAATTCAATTGTTAGTCATAAGCAAACGCAGCGTAGGACGCCCACCCACAAGTTGGACAGACGACCTTATGAAAGTCGTCGGGACACTAACTCTTATTTTGGGATGCAGGTTGCATCTAGCCGGTACATGGGAGGTCCAGAGGGGAGGCCTATGTTCAGCAGTGGACGTCTTATGGCTGAGATGATGATGATGATGTTAGTCATACAATTTGTCACCAAGAATGTACCGAATGTACGGTGGTTGGCTACCACCGTACATTCGGTGTAAACGCTCGTGAAATGACATACCTTCGTGTTTGCCGTGTTTCGGGGTCAGCCGGTGTATTTACCAGCATCTAGCGGGCCAGCAAGGCGGTGGCAACTAACAGGTTACTGATTGTCTCCTGTTCGTTGCCGCCGCGATTTGGGCTCTACTTTTCACTTACGATCAGGTGGAGTGGAGCCACTTTGTTGTGCCAACATAAAAAAAAAAAAAAAGAATCACTGCCAAAAATCGTAACACAAAATTTAACTTCGTATAACACAAATAAACATTAAATTTTGTTCTCATTAAATACCTTTAACTAGGTATATATTTATTTTTGCAATCAACAATACGTGCCTACGTTTTATAAATTATTTTCTTTAAGGTTGCTGAAAAGAATACACACTATAACTAGTATACCTAACTTTTCGTAACACAATTCACGGGATCATGATTTTTGTTTTGATTTATGTATTTTAAACCTGATTTGCATTCTATACACCTATCTTTAGTCAGTATTTGTATGCGACAGACATGTATCTTACTAGTCTTGAATGTCAAAACAATCAACCACAGCTTTTATAACGTGAGGGGTAAAATATTGATAGAAAAGCATTTTCGTCGATATTTGCAAAGGCACTCAAACTTTTACAAGAATTCGCCACAAAATCCACAAATGCCTTGGCTAAGGTTTTTGCCGATTTTCCTCCGTTGTTTGAACGGGTCAGAACCCTTACCAACTTTACATACTTTATCCACAGCTCAAAATTATTCCTCTCTTTTTGCTTGTTTCTTTGACTCTCATCGAGTGTACACTCAATCAAGTGGGACCCTAGGCAACTCTAAAAGCATGTCAAAATAAGAGTTAGTACCATATTATGTCTATAAGACTGAAAGGGACAAACAATACTAATTGGCTTGCTAACTTAGAAGACGTTTATAAAAAAGTAAATTGCCAGTAACTGGCCACTCTCCAGTAACTGGTCACCTTATATAAAAATGAACTCTATGTGCTTTGCTTATAGTTAGCACTCATTCATTTTAAAAACGATGTGTCATGTCAATGTCAATCACTCTCCCTCTTCCAAAATGAATTCTAATTTAAAAGTACATAGAGTTCATTTTTATATAAGGTGGCCAGTTACTGGAGGGTGGCTAGTTACTTGAGGAGACCAGTTAGTTATAACTAGCAATTTACCCTACCCAATATTATGAGTCTTTTATCGTTGGAGAAATGAGCAACTGCCTGTTCAACCAAGAAGGAAATCGCTAAAGCTCAATCGTAAACGAAAGGCTGTCTTTATCGTACTACGTAATATTGAAGAATGACAGAGAGAGAAAACTATCATACGCTTCTGAGCGTTAGTCATTAGCAACTTTGCTATGCACGTTAGTGTAGGTTTACAAAGTATTGGCTGCCAAATAACGAGCCTGTAGTAGGAACAAATAACCCGAATACCTCCAGGAATTATAGCATGGTAATGTTCGATTTTGCTACATTTTCTTTTATCCGAAGGACCAAGATGTATGGTACAGGAATATTTAAATATTTGTGTCAGTGCAAACGGAAAGGTACCTTGTCGCGGTGTGTTAATAATGTACTTTATTAAAGAACACGTAAGGTTTATTTTAAGAGTCGTGACAAAGTACCTTTCCGTTTGAACAGAAATATTTTCTTATGTTTAACAAAAATAACTGAAAAAATTAAAAACAGCAAAATCAGATCCGAAATGCATTGAAATAACTTGTTTTAGTCAATAGAAAACTATATTTTATGAAATAAAACAAGGCCAAGCTAAATAAAAAAAAACTTAAAAATTAATTGACAAACTTGTTAAGAGTTCTTTGAACAAATTACGTTTTTAAAACTATTGTATTAAGGATTCCACGGAACACTTTCTTAGCTTCTGAATAAATAAACTTCAGTTACAAGTTTTTTTCAGAGTTAATGAAAATTTGATATTTCGTAAAGGCAGCCTCCGTTGTGACCAGTGGAGACACACGGTCTGAATGTTTAACAAGCATTTTAAATTAATTGTTTTATTCATTTATATATAAAACTACTTATAGTCAAGTGCAAAATATATAAATTATAAATATTGGATTTCATATACCAAAGAAAAAACGACCAAGATCACCAACGTCCGAGGTGGGGATCGAACCCACGTGCTCAACTTTCGCGGCTGATGCCTGCACCCCCCTCGGCCTCGGTCGGCTAAGACCTCGGACGTTGGTGATCTTGGTCGTATTTTCTTTGGCATACGATATATGACATCCAATATTTATAATTTATATAGTATTAAGTAGTGCGACTACTGGCGAAAAATAAAATCACAAATCAAAACATTTAGTTAGTAAATAATTTGATTTGTGTTTTCACAATACGTGCAAAATATATATCGAAAGAAATCTTGTATAAATATGTTAAGACGTTCTTTTTACACAGAATTAAACTGCATATTTCTGAGCATTTTTATAATATACCTCGTTTTGCCTTTGATTAATTATTTGCCTTTAATTCAGTGTTTTTAAAATCGTGGCACAAAACCAGCTTAAAAATAGTGGTTTATTTCCGTTTGAAAGCAAACGACGATTACGATTTTTAAGAATGAAATAAAACTTATCTAAATCGGATTATAACGCGTGTTAAGCGCCCGCAGACCACGAACCCTGTAAAGTGTTCGAAACGTCGGAATGAAGATAAATTTAATTAATATACGCGATATAATCCGTTTTAGATAGTTCTATTTCATTATATCATCGCGGTAACCGAAGAACATATTAAAATAAACCAATCTATTTGTAATTCAATCGACGTAATGTCTCAAATATTTTATCGTGCGCATGTATTTAATTTCATCAAAAAAAACATATTTTTTTTATTATTCCGTTAAAGTATTAGGTAGTAGAAAAGATCTCTTTAAAATTAGATTAAAAGTAACGAATTTTTGTCAATACGACACAACC
Source organism: Thaumatotibia leucotreta (assembly GCA_025490895.1). Lineage (NCBI taxonomy): Eukaryota > Metazoa > Arthropoda > Insecta > Lepidoptera > Tortricidae > Thaumatotibia > Thaumatotibia leucotreta. Next base: position 14,767 of record JALPQI010019366.1, read on the forward strand.
GTTTGTGAAAAGCTTGTATCATACTATATTAAAACATTAAATTATAATAAAAGTATCCTATTACTAAAATACGTTTACATCTAAAATCAAAGCCAATGGAACCATACCGTAAAATATAAATCTATTTATAAATGTGGGACTTGAAACTTATCTTGGGTGCAATATCGTCCCAATAATTTCCAAAGCAACCCGTAACCCTTTCCCAAAAAACCTTTAAGTTCCAAGACTCGGAGACATACTTAACAACCGATAGGGAAATCAGCGGTCCAATATATCAGGACCCTATGCGGGACTAAACAGCCCCTTTCTCGTAAATTATTATTGATAAGAACCTGAGATTTATGAATGGGTCACCGTTACACAAAACTATAGGTATTTTTTATATAAATCAGACCTTTTTTATATACTAGGGTGGGTCATTTTTCAAAAATTTCGATTTTCTGAAGATAATAGTTACAAAACGGTGCCATTTGATATTTGATTATCACTCTTATTTTTATTATATTTTTAATTTAAGTTTTTCTGCCTCCGGATTTGATTAGTAATTTTCTTAAAATGTATGGAACTTCAAAAAAAAATGTTATTATTTTCGACTTTTTTTTCGTCTCTTTTGGCTCCATAACTATAGAAAAGCTATTTCCAGGTAAACACAATACTCAAACATAGCTCAAGTTGCAATAAAAAGTAAAAACATAGATATCAACTGTGGTCAGTACAAAATGTACTGAAGTTTCTATGAAATCTTTCAATTAGATCCGGAGGCAGAAAATTAATTCCGATGGCCAAATAATTTTGCACACTCTTTGTCGACCTAATTACGGAACTATTGACAACTGTTACTAGTAAAAAACAAATACTTTTTTTTTCTTCATACATCAGTGACCCACCCTATTATATACACGCTTTTATTTTGTTTCATTTTGGCGTTCATCATACCTTACGAGTTAAATTTGATTAACTTCTTGATTATCAATTGAGATGAATTTTTGTATGTACATATTATGTAATCGGACACCGACGCATGGACTGGAACCTATCATACCACTACCTTTATCATACATACAAAACCAACTTGGTCTATATCACCGACATCTCCACAATAAATGCTGGAACGACCTGGTCTCCTGCAGACAAACCAAAGAAGTACTACCCGAGCTAAACTGCAAGCTCACGAAAACCCTGACGCCCAGACACAAATTGAGGAAAATAGTAGGATTGATCACGGGACACAACACATTAAACAAACACCTGCACAATATGGGCAAAACAGATAGTCCTATGTGCAGGGCCTGCATGGAAGAGGAGGAAACAGCAAAACATGTTCTTCTAAAATGTAAACAGGTAGAGGCAGGCACTTGGGGACTCCACATACACGAAAGGAGGCATTTAGCAACCTGAAACATATGCTGAGTTTCGTGGAGGAGCTTGGATGGTTGGAATAGGGTTACCTCGCTATCACGCAAAAAAGGCATGATGGTTGTCGAGTTGCAAAAGCCTAGTAAAACTAACTAACTAATCCCCTTATTCATAAACGTTTGTTAACTTAACAAGCCGCTAATAATTGTTTGTCCCTTTTGCTGTGTGTCTAACATTGTTAAGACCGAAAGGGACAAACAATTATTAGCGGCTTCTTAAGTTAACAAACGTTTATGAATAAGGGGGTAACTATGTAAATCGGATGATAACAATTTAAGACTATATAAAAAATGTTTTTTTTATACAGTTGCTCAAAAAGTGCTCGGTTTTTGGCTATTTGGCGTGCGAAACGTTGTATTTTACGAACTAGTGCCTCAAAAATGTTGTTCTGTTTCATTCTGTCGACTGCTTAGCAAAGTGTTGGAATGTTTGTTGAGTTAAAGCTAAGTAAAAGTATATTGATATTCCGTATTTTATTAATATTATTTATTAATTACTTTTTAGTAATACTAAATGCAATTGAATACATTATTTGAACTTTAAAAAACAATGGTAGATAATGAAGTTGTGTGAATGTAACAGAACATCTGCCACAGCAGAGGTGTTTTCCCTTCTTTTAGATAATGTACCTACACGATTTGTCACAAGCTACTTTTAATATATCACAGCAAAAACATCTCGATTGTATTAAAATTAAGGTACCATCTTACAATATTTTATACAATTGTGATCGTTTATTTAAATACGTTAGCTGAATATATTGATTTAAACTTTCACGATTATCGCGTAAGACGCGATTAAGACCCCGTTTGTTTTTAAAATATGACGATAGCTGAATGTTTAATGAAAACAAGATGAAATCTACGATGAAACGTCTTGCCAACTAGTGTTACCAAATAGTTCGAATCAAACGGGATTCTCAAAACTTTTACCATTTAAAAAATACCTATACTTAGATATTAAACGGTAAGTATGTATATCCATAGAGCATATTGAACTTATATTTGTAGCATGTCAGGAATGAAAGCCTTTTTATTTTATTAATCTACGTATTAATTTTAATCCGCTCGCCGTTCATCGGAGCCGTGAGTCTCCAGGCAAGCGCCCTATTTCTAACACTAAATTATTCATAACCTTGAAGGCCTCGCTAAGCACGCCGTCGGCAGCTGAACCCCACGGCTCTTAGCTTCAAGTAACGAAATAAGGCAAATTGCGGTAATTGATATTACCGTGAAAGATATACTGGAGATAATACACTAGCTTTTTTACCGGAATTTCCCACGTAACCTGTGTATAGCCCACAGACTAAGTCTCACATAAATAAACTAAATACCACTTTAAGCTCAATAAGACTTACACTTTAAAATATCACGGAAAAATTGTGGTTAAAAATTAAGAAAAAACAATCAGTTAGGTATGGCACAATTTGAATCAGGGAATCCAGATCTTTTAAAACCTAGTTTGCACATTAAACCAATTAATAAAAAGTTTCATGCGTCATTATATTTTTTTTTATCCATATTCCTTCGACGTTTTTTCTGTCACATATTTTTTTTACCTATGGGCAGTAAGACTATCCTCATCATCATCATCATCATCATCATGATAGTCCACTGCTGGACGTAGGCCTCTCCTATTAACTATGCGTATAAACGCATTAGGAGGTAAATGCCTGGGCAGGCGGATTGGCAACCGCAGTAATGTGTCTACTACGATGACGCTGCCCATCATCAATATTTTATCAAATAATGGCCAGTGACACTTCAATCCCTTCAATGCCGTATGGTGACGGCAGTAAGAATGCATTTGTCACCTGCCCAACTCCTCCTGCGGTTGTCGTAAGAATCGACTAAGGGATTGAAGTAAACCTATAAATTATAATATAGCCCACCTAACGAAGACCAAAAGTTACCTACCGGGGGAAATAACTCGTGTATAAGCGAGTTTTGGCACAGTTGTAGGGAATGGTGTTGTAAACCACATACTAAAAGTACTGGTGGTTAGGGGTGGAGCTAACGGGGGGAGAGGGGTGTAAAGGTCCTTATTTTTATTTTTTCGTGAATAACTCGTAAACCGTGGCTTGTAGAAAAAAACGTTCTAGTACATAAGTAATCTACATAAAATTCTCTACAAAAAAGGTATACGCATATTTCCTCTGGGATCAATGTATCATGAGATAAAAAAGCAAGAAGATGGACACTAAAGAAATAAACATAATTTTTTTAAGTTGGTATGGAACATACAGAATGCTCGCGAGCATTCCAAAAGATTTGAATGCTCAATTCCTGACCATATTTAGAGTCTTTAATGTTACACAAAATTTCCTGGATTCGGCTTGGTTTCAGAAATAATCAACCTTTTTTTCTAAATAAGTTTTTCGATGTAACTCGTCATAAAACTTGTTTTTGAATACAATGCTACCACAATGTGTTTTAATATTACCACTCTTTTTGCCTGGCAATCAAAAAATGGGAATAAACTTGAAGAAATAACCTGTCCCTGAAAAAAATATTAAAATAAATAATTTTAACAAATCGTTGTCATAATAAAAAGTACTAGAAATCATAAAATAAATGCAAAAAGTCTAAAAAAAAAGAGAAAAAAAAATTATTTTTGGTGGTATTTGACATTAGGTCTCATAATATTTTTTGTTTGTTTTGATGTCTAGAATGCATAGTGAAAATCTTTTGACGATGATGATGAGAATATTTTAGGTTTAGAAGATAATTAAGAATTTTATTTTTTCAAATAAGCATACAGGGCGCGCCCGGGTGCAAGCATTCCAAAAGATTTTAAGTATGCATTCTAGATATCAAAATAAACAAAAATGATTATGAGACCTACTGTCAAAAAAAGGCAAAAAAAAAATTTTTTTTCTCTTTTATTTTAGACTTTTTGAATACTTTTTGACATTTCCAATACTTTTTATCATAACAACAATTTGTTAAAATTATTTATTTTAAAATTTTTTTTAGGGACAGGTTATTTTGTCAAGTTTATTCCCATTTTTTTATTGCCAGGCAATAGGTGTGGTAATATTAAAACACATTGTGGTAGCATTGTAATCAAAAACAGGTTTTATGACGAGTTACATCGAAAAACTTATATCGAAAAAAAGGTTGATTATTTCTGAAACCAAGCCGAATCCAGGAAATTTTACATAACATTAAAGACTCTAAATATGGTCAGGAATTGAGCATTCAAATATTTTGGAATGCTCGCGAGCATTCTGTATGTGCCATACCAATTTAAAAAAATTATGTTTATTTCTTTAGTGTCCATCTTCTTGCTTTCTTATCTCATGACACATTGATCCCAGAGGAAACATGCGTATACCTTTTTTGTAGAGAATTTGATGTAGATTACTTATGTAGTAGAACGTTTTTTGCTATAAGCCACGGTTTACGAGTTATTCACGAAAAAATAAAAATAAGGACCTTTACACCCCTCTCCCCCCGTTAGCTCCACCCCTAACCACCAGTACTTTTAGTATGTGGTTTACAACATCATTCCCTACAATTATGCCAAAATTTGCTTATACTCGAGTTTTTTCCTCTGAGTTTCCTTCGTTTGGTGTACTAATAATCATATTCCGTTAAACGAGCCCAAAAAGTCAACATTAGATGACGTCATATTTTAAAGACAAACGGGTCTTAATCGCGTAAACTTAGGTTAAATATATCCTGACGTTTCGTCCTGCGACCACGTCATTTCTCCAATCCCTTGCCTTGCCTGAGACCACGGGTGTAACGTCATGCCCGAAACGTCAGGATATAATTAAACGTAAGTTTACACGATTAAGACCCATTTGTCTTTAAAATATGAGTCATAATCGTGAAAGTTTAAATCAATATTATAAGAAGACGTGACTGATTTGTACACCTTTTGGAAAACGCTAGTTCATGATAAATCTGCCTATTTAAATACGCCATTTTCAATTGTAAAAAAATCCCGCCAGCCGGCACCATGACAAACGAGGTAGTATCGAGTTGCATTCATTACTGCGTTACTTGCGGAAACAATTACACTTGCAACAGATGTAACAATAATTCATCGGGTATATTCCGGACAGATGGCGCTGAAAAAACGCTCTTCGGAAACGTACCGGAATTAATCGGGATTATTTATAAGTTCGATAGTCTGTTTTAAAATGATTCATTTATTGCGTTTGACGACATTTACTTTTCTCAAACATGCAATGAAATGTTGTCATTATGTTCGTCATAATAGGCTTTAAAGTATGACGTCGCAGGCGGATGACCTCGAGATATTATCTCGTAAAGGAGGTAAAGGATTTTCATACGAATTTATTGGCCTAGGCCGGTAAGTAATATTTTTTTAAAACATGGCGTCGGTTTTTATGAACAGACTAAACAGCTAAATTTTATTTTTTTGATTGTCGTATTTTTTATTTCATTGCATATGTTTGAGAAAAGCACTACACTATACAAACCTCGCCGTGAAATGGGCTTACCGGCTTCGTATCACTGTCCATACCTACTCAGCCGATAAGCCCATCTTTCCCGGCGTCTGCAGTAATGTACTATTAAATCATATTACAATATTGTTGTGTCCTGGGTTAAAGGAGTTTGCTGGATGCGGTAAGCGTACTACCGGTCGTTGTGATAATGATGAAGATAATATATACTTATGAAATTATAAAACTGTAATGGATTATCTTAAACGTATGAGTAAAACAAAGAAGTAACTTTATTTTTTTTATTTAATGGAGCTTATTTTGTATCTTGAAATTGTAATAATCCTTTCGCCAAATTTAAAATTATCGTAGTGTTTTGATATTTCTAAAAGGCCAGCCAGTTAGTGCACAGCAATGAAAAAAATAACGTATCGTACTTTTTTTACACACTAGCGTGAGAAGTGGTTCGTGGTGTCAAGTCAAAACTTCGAAAGGCCATCTGTACTAAAAAAGTGGTACGATACACGCGCGGAAAGGAAATCCGTAACTCGTATCGATATCAAACACTCCCTTCGTTCATGTTTTAATTTATGGCTACTGGTTTTGAACTTTATTTTTATCGCACTTGTATGGTAATAAAATAAATAGTATACAAAGCAATCATTATGTAGACACCCACTGAGTATTTAATTTTGTTTTCGTTCCCGTTTACTCTATAAAAACCTGTTTTATTCATTGCAATTAACACAATTAAAAGCCTAATGAGGTATTAAGCTTTCCAAGCGAATTTAATGAGTATAATTTTTGAAACTCAATTGCACGTTACGTTTGATTGGCGAATAGTAACTGAGGTAATTGAACGGGGACAGTATAATTGGGAGCATGTTTCCGAACTGCTGAGCTTGCGTGTACCTCATTCGGTGAGGTAATGAGGTAACCGCAGAAATCGTGTACGGTTGGCCGCAAAAGTCACTGGGCATTGTACGGTCGGCTAAATAAATGGTTGCGTTAGCTATCTTCCATAGGTTAA
>JALPQI010019367.1:0-16879 GCA_025490895.1 Thaumatotibia leucotreta
ATAATACAGCAATCGTGGTACGCAGTAAAAGTTGGCCAGAAGCACAGAGAGGTGCGAAGCATAATCTTGAAGTAGTCGTAGGGTGGCTCGATTTCAATTTGTTAACATTAAATGTTGAGAAGACCTAAATACCTATGTTTCTCTATTGATCCGAGAGGTCAACATCATGACGGATTTTCTATTACTGTAAGACATCAGGTTGCCCGATTCCTGTAACTTTAGTAGTGCTAGCTTCATAGAGCGGGCAATTCTCATTAGATTCCTTAGTGTACCTACTGCTCGACGCTCATGTCAATTGGCGGGAGCACAACACTAAAACATTGTACACGATTATTAATATTCTCTTAGTTCGTCAATTGTTCTTGTGGAAAATCCTATATGTGTAACTATGGCAAACTACATGATGATATCTTTGAAGCTGACATAAGACGCCCTCAACGCTGGAAGACCCCAAAATCGCGCACAAAACTTGCCCAAAGATTTCACCCGTTCATTGTGCCTCTGGTTATGAGATTATTCAGTAAATTACATTCTGTAGATAAACCTCCCAACAGACGGTTTTTAACTGAATGGCTTACCCAACTAGACTAGCAGGATACTGAACTTTTTTTACCAACGACTTAAAATAATTATCTATTTATTAAATATCACTCTTAAATGTAACTCTCTGTACAATTTAGTAGATTAAGACATATATACTTGTACTTGTATGTCGGAATTGGGGCCCTGTAACACAGAGTTTCCTAGTACAGGGCACAGGATTGTGGTTAACTGTATGTATAAAATTGAGTTAATAAACATTTTCAATTTTTTTTTTCATTGAAACGTTATTGGCTTGCGAGCTGGCCCTCTGAGTGTGTGGAGCTATGGACATGGACATCAGGGACGAGATAAGACGGAGGTAGCGCGTGTCCTGCGAAGCGCCTAATGGCCGACGCCGCGGGCATAACGTGCCTTACAGTTTAAATTGAACGTCAAGCTATCGATTTGCATAAATCACACTGTTACCATTTTCAATTATTTGAACGGTCACGTAGAAGCTTTTAGGCATACTTGAAAAATTACTCCGGCAGGTTGTTTATGTTGGTAGCGCAACAGTTATTGATCACGGGTTCCGTACGACAACACATTAAATTACGCCAGCTCGACAATACGTAACGACGCTGTGCGTCTTCACAGAAAATAATGAGCGTGGTACAAAATTCGTATTTTAATATGTATGACATGAGTATTAAGGGAAAGCTGACGATGTGAATAATTTTTTATTGCGTCGATTCATTTATTATTCGAGGTTCGACTTCCATAAATTATGAGTCTTTATTTTGACAATATTCGTTGTAAGGACCGATTTTTTGAGTAATACTTACTTTCAATTTACATTGATACCTTCGTACTTTTTCCTGATAGCGAATAATTTATTATGCTTTTGGACATTTATTATGTTTGGAATGTATGGATACAGGTCGGCGTGTCATTAAAACACATGTTCGAGAACGTATAATATATTCAATAATACTAATTTAGTGGTACCTGTGTAACTATTCTAGTCCGATTCCTACATTAAATAATTAATGTTTAGTTATTATTAAGAATAGGTATCAAATCATAAAGATATTGTTAACCACATCTTTTAAAATATGATTGGATGTTATTTAAAATATTGTTGTACTGATATTATTATTCATTTATTTGAATATTAAAAACCGGATAAGAGCATGTCGAGCCGTGCTCAGTGTAGGGTTCCGTAGTTATTCAAAAACGGCAGGGCCGATTATGTTCGAAATAGTTTTATTTTAAAGTATTCTATAAGCTATTATGATTTTGTTCATATTTTTGGACTCACGGGTGAAAACTTAGAGGGGTGGAGTGGAGGACAGGTTTTTTTTAATCTGGTCCGAACATATTGACTTTATAAAAAAGATACTTCTTATTTAAAAGACCCTTATTATTTTTAAGAGACCTATTCCATGATACCCCACACTATGGGATTACAGCAAATAAAAAAAAGCATCCCCACTTCACCAGTTGGGGAGTTAACCAAAAAAATTTTTCTTTTACTTTTTATTGTACCACTTTGTTGGCATGATTAATATGTATACCTGTACCAAATTGCAGATTTCTATTTGGTACTAACGGCCACTGAGCTATGCTGTGGAAAGACAGACAGACGGACAGATGGACATGGCCAAACTATAAGGTTCCTTGTTTACTACGGAATCAGAAAATTCAAAAATCTAATTTATTCTATAGTATTATATTGAAAATAAACATGTAATTCATTATAGTATTTTCCCACTAATAGGTTCTGTTACGCCGTGCTCATGAGGAAAGGAAAATTTTAAACCTCGTGTTCCTGAGGCTAGAAGAAGCAAAACAAAACATTAGTTAAAAAAACGTATTTATGTGACCATAGGTATTTCAATAAAAAAGTTGGACGTAGTTTAGCGAAAAGGATCCAAATTATGACATTTGTCACTGAAATAAAATCACTTTTCCTTTTGACATAAGATTTAAGGCTCCGGTGTAGTTATTTTACGAAATTGCTCATATTTGCGATAGTACAAGTATATTGGAGTAACTAAAAATAATCCTGCTAGTATTTTAACATGTTACGGAATATCATTTCAATTCTAAAGGAATAAGTGGAGAACTTTTTTATTTTTGTTCTTAGTTTTTTAATAATGTACCTCAATCTAGGAGCTGTTTCATGATTTTTTGACTGAAGAGGTATATTTGTTCACTTTTTTTATAATCAAAATAATATTAACGCGGTATGTAACTTATATACATATATGAGTTGGAAAATGAGTCGCCTAAGGAATAAGTGGAACACTTTTTTTCATTATCATACATATTTTTTGAATAAATTCGAATTTAGCTAGAACAAATTTAAGAAAAAATACCATAGTTTAGAAGATAAATTAAAGCATATTTCATAAAAATAATAATGCAAAAATAAACATCGATTCATGTCTTATTCAAATATTATAAATTTTATTAAAGGACATGAAAATTTATATTGGAAAATCTAGATACCTACAGTATTGTATGAATCAACGTCCTCGCAAAACAAGGTTACTTATAATCGTGTTTTTGGATACTAAATAATAATATATATTTATCAAAACTATTTTCTTGTAATAAAAATGGCACATTTTATCTTAACAATTGCAATTCATACGCGTTAGGTAATTAATTATTAACGATTTTCACTTTCAAAAGTATACCAGACTCTTAAACTGAATTGACAGATTTTTTTGGACTGGATCCTTTTCCATAAACTATGTCTAGTTTTCTTACTGAAACTATACTTTGATAACGTTTTTTTCTGTTATATTGCGTTGAATAGTGAACAAAATTATTTTCTGGAAATATGACATTATCTCTGATGAAACTAGTCCGAATCCAGCAAACTTGATATCATATTTTAGTATCTAAATATCATGAAAATTGCACCATTAAAATTCTTCCCCTTCCTGTTATGCAATACGATGAAAACAAGAGTCACAGATCACTTCCTTACGATTACGAGTAGGTAAATAGGTGGCACCTTAATACGTATCGACCTACCACTTAAGGGCTGCTTTACTCGAGTGATTTAAGTGTTTCATTTGTTTATTGAGATTGAAGTCTCAGATAATTGAAATGAAGTCATCTTTCGGCAATCAAGTGGTACATTGCCATAAGCGCGACGGCAACATGCGCTCGCGCCGCGCCACGCCCGTTGCTTTCCGCGAACGACTCGACGACTACGATAAACGTGTTATTCATTCAATTTAATATTTATGTATGCGTCCGTTCGGAGTCTCGTCACATCATTGAATGATAACATAATTAAGACGTAGACGTGCTCATTATGCACGCACGCTTAGTAAGAGTTTTTCGTTCGAGTGGATTATTAGCCTCTAAACCAAAGTTAGTTTACTGTATTATCTCGCATTTGTAATAGGAATTTCTCCTTTGTAAATTAAACTGTAATAGAGCCAGGAACATTATTATTGTGTAGATAATAATGGATATAAATGATATAGAATTTTAATTTTGTATTCCACCTTTGCACATTAACTGTACCTACAAAATATCGTTAATAATATCGTTAAAAAAAAACCTCCCTATTTTTGAAAAAGTTATCAATGCTTATATTTTGAAAACCTTTGTTTTCTACTTCATTGCCTACCTAGTTATAATTCGGTTCGGCAATCGATTTTTTGAAATTATAAATATTAGATTGAAAATTTGATTTTTTGTAAAATTATCGGGAATTTATATCAGACGCAGCATCATAACCGACAATGTCTTCTGTACGGTACAGCTCACAAACAGCCTATAAAAAAAAATAACGTTGTCATTTGTCATTGCAACAACATGCTACTTCTTAGAAGAGTATGATGGGTTGCAAAGTATGTACTTTCTGTAGTAGAAAATTCTAAGTAGCAATAATTAAATGTTACTTAGCGAGAAAATGAAAATACGTGCAACCTCACTTCAACAGGTTAACCAGCATAATTTACTTAACATTTTCTGAATTTTACGTACCTATTTACATACCTTGTGTATTTTCACGATGCCTAGATTAATTACAGTCATATAAATTGTAGTAGCTAATAGTGGTGTTTCGAAAACGTTAAAGGTGAAAACAAACATATCAGCTTACGTGTGGGGAAAGCTGGACGCGGTCTCATACTAAATGGCCATTTAAAATAGAAAAAAAGTGCATACGCAATTATGCATGCGAATATATGTCTCCACCCTAACATTTTGTATACAAATGATGAAAAAATTATCTTTGAATTAAAATAGAGAATCTTATATATGTACTAAAAATTTACATTTCTAGACACTAGTGACTTAATTCGCATTGTAGACTTAATTATATTAAAATTTTAGTACCTTTTTGGTACAACCTGTTAATGCCGACTATTAGATACTTATTTTGTTGCAAGATCATCTACTATTCAAGGAGTGTATTCCGATGGGTTCTAACGGGACGGATTAAGATTACCGATTTCCTAAATTACCAAGTTTAATCATTGTATTATTTGTAAATATTCGTTGTTGCGTTGGAAAAACTGTCTTAAAATGTTCTTCATCTGCGTGTGTTCGCCCCCTGTTGGACGTACGCCTCTCCATTTTTTCCATACAAAGCCGTTGCCTGTTTCCCTCCTCCAAACTGGCCTTGCTATCTCTTTTATATCCTGGCTGGCTGGTGGTTTGACCACACTTCTTCTGCCAAACCGGGATATCCACTCTAAAACGCGCTTGCTCCAGCGTTCGTCTTGTGGTGTGGTGAAAAAGTAACTATTTTTTATATCACGAGCTATCATTATAAAAGTCGAATCTACCTCTAGCTTCGTCGAACACTACACTACTCGCGCACGTCTTGCACGCGTCTACTTTCCTGTTTAAACAAGAGAGCTTTTATTTTCTACAACTGACTGTGATTGTACCTAATAAAAGTTTTGATTTTTATCCGATTATGGATCCGAATTTTTATCTGTTATATAAATATATCGTCGCTTTGTACCCACGTCACAAGCCTTAATTGAGCTTACTGTGGGTCTAGGTCGGTTTCCGTAATATGTCCCAAGATATTTATTTATTTATTTGTAGCATTGTGTTATGCATTTAGTTTTGTTTTCAATATCCAACCGTTTGCATCTCTAATACACGCCCAGGCGCCTCGACTCGTGTTTGTGTTTTCATATTAATTTTATTGAATTCTGTAAATCGTTTAACAATATTACAAAGATAGCCGTAATTAAGTTTACCATGGGCCTAGGTACGTCGATTTGGGTAAGATGTCTCAAGATATTTATTTTATTTATTTAAAAATGGATCTTTTAAGAATAAACTGACCATAGTTAAGCAGAAAACGACCAACTTAAATTTTTTGCTAATGCAGAAACTAAGGTTGTTTTTTCTTCGGAAATTTGAATTGACTAGACATGTTTTTTTCCGTGGACCTTTCATATGTTAAAGCTTAAGTCAGTCAGAATGACAAAAACTAGTAGTTGGTCGCTTTCTGCATAACTATGGTCAACTTACGCACAGAAAATGATACTGTTTATTAAAATATCTCTTACGCTTTAAGCTGAATACCTAAGCTGAACTAGTGCTGAAAAAGCGCTTTTCAGCCACATATCTTAATTTGGCCACAAATTATTCAGCCTTAAGGTCTGCTGCTGTAAAATGGCTGTATTAAGGGTAGTATGAATAATATGACACTCGTCGGAAATCACTTACTTTCCGCACTTGTTGCATAGATAGCAATTATTGTCATAATACAACCGTATTGCAAGACCTCAAGGCTAATGAGGAGTATTTCTTGCATGCAGGAGGACGACTTATTATTAGGATCAAATACGAAAAGATGGTGTTATGTGAAACCATACTTTAATTAAAGTATGTCTGAGAATTTCCCATTTAGTCAAAATATCTTTGTCTCTTACTCTTACCAGATTGTTGTTCACAGGTATCAGGCACTATTATACTTTATCTAATGGCGGATTATTTAAATTTAAAGCCATTTCCAAGTATAGTCAAAGTGACTTCATTAAAGAGCAGATCAACTCCAAACGATCTATAGTATATTTAATTGGCTCATTAAATTTTATTATGTTTTTTGCGAGCCGTTTCCCTTTCCACTCGGAATTCAAATATGCTTAGGTGTAGTAGGGTAGTTATGTGAATTGTAATAAAGAAACGGTTTAGTAAACGGTGTGTGCATCTACCTCGGGGTAAGCATTTTGTACTTATTATGGCCGAGACCTGTTGCATTCTCACTTAATCGGGCACGATTAGCGCTCTTGGAAAATTAACTTAGAAGTATGCTCGCCGTCCGCCACGGCACCAGGAGACGGCAATTAAAGCAATCATAATTTAAACAAAACAAGAATAAGCTCTACTTAGCGCTAAAGACCCCTTTTAAGCGTTATTATATTACCATACGAAGACATTTCCGTAAATATTGCGAGGCATATGGTTGCTTCACGGAGATTATTATCTCTGTTCCGTGGGCTATACAGTACTACGAGTATGACTTACTGACTATGTGTTCCATATGATTTAGAATAGGTATACTAGTTATGTGAGCTAGTTAAGCTAGTTTCCATTGTGTTTTGTTTTACAAACGCTAAGCACAATGTAGGCTGGCTCTGGCTCTCAAAAATTGGCATATTTATATCATCATAATGTTCAGTGTTAGTTGTCATATATTAAGGTAAAAGCGCCTATTACCGCAGATACCACAATGCTTCATATCACCGTGGCATTTAAAATTACCAGCCCATGTGGCCAGATTTGAACGACTAATAGTATTTAAGATACGTTAATAAGAAGATATATATATAATTTATTTCTCCAAAAGAATATTATAATCTTATCTAGAGAAATACCTACATAAGACTGTCTCTATTATATACGTGTGTTCTATCGCTTGTCGTTACAGTGGGTTGTGTTTTACTGATCTCGTCAGTTGTCACCCCGTAGCCGAAGTGTCAAAATGTCATTAAAATTTATGTATGATATTATAATATGTAGTCCATTTTTTAAATAAATAATTAAAACTTTAAATTAGGTTCATGTTAATTAGGTGTTTTTATGGGTGTTGTAATTTTTGCTTTGCAAAAAATGCTGTTGCCGATAAGTTATTAAAGTTCTCGCAATAGATTTTATGTTGGTATCATCGGTCATCTTGAGAACAAGCTCACGCGTAACTTATACCTAGTTATTTAATTATTAAACATGGTAGGATCCCAAAGCTAGGCTGGTAGTTAGTTATTTGAAACATGAATATCATCACTTGTTTACTTATTTAAAGAATGTTTATGATTTGGATTCTCGTTAAGGCATAGTGCCTCGTGTACCGCCTATTGTTTGTAAGACATTATGGCCCAAATACGGAGCGCACACCTGTTAACGCTACCCTTATCCGATTCCGATACCTATGATACTATAACTTAACCTACTTTATTGACTCACTGCTTTACACCGAGGTTAACTATAACTACACAATTGCACATTCAAGTTGTTAGTATAGAACTAGTTTATCTACTTTAATATTACCTAGTAAAAGTACCTAACTAAACCATATTGCTAACAAAATGGTAGAAAGCAAAGTGTACTACAGTCGCTTTCAAATATATCGGAGCGGCCAGGCTGATCACAAATATCTGAGCTGGCCTCTATTGTCATGGCGGTAGAGTGCATGTTCAGACATTTTTAAGCACCGCGACCGCTCTGATATATCTGATCTTTAGTTCCTCTCGATACCGTGTATGTCTATTTCTTGTGTGTACAACAGCGCGTTGTCGTTGTATAGATGGATAGTTAAGTCCACAAAAGGATTGGGTACACTTGCGTCGATACTCTTAAATTGGATGTGCGTGAGAAGTAAAATCTGGTGAGTGTTGTAGGGACGTCGATTTGGGTGCCGTTACGGTGTTATGTTGTGGGGACGGTGTTCGGCCGAGCGGTCGGCGACCAAGGTGCGACAAGGGCGTGCGACGGACCGTTCCAATTTACGGGTCACGAGCGGACCACTCGCGAGCCGACCTATCTGCTTTTCCTCCATAATTGAATCCAATGGCGTGGGAGACTCGACACGGCTAAATAAAATATCCCATATCTGCACCATTGTTAAATCTTACTTTGTTGTCACAACAATAATCGTTGCTGTAATAAATACTGTGTTCATCTCGGATATTCAATTAGATTTACAAAATAAAATACCTATCCTATAGGCATAGTAGAATACCTACATGATAATTGATATCAACCGAATAACTTATAGAAGTCTAGTATACAGTGGCGTTCAGAATTGCATGGACGATTTATGAATTCATTCATTCATAAACTGTCCATGCAATTTTGAACCCAACTGTACATACATCGTGTAAATAATTTAAAAAAGGCCTACAAATAAATACGAAAGTTCTTTGATGTTCACCAAAATATAAAAGAAAACAAAAATAAAATATAAACTGAAGAAAGGTACAGGTTTTGTTCTGACGGAAACAGGCGGTCTACTCGCTAAGAAGCGATCTCTTCCAGAAGACCTTTTGGCAGTGAACTTTTGGGCAGTGGGGTCATGAATAAAGAGGATTTTATAAGTTAGTGTAACACATGACCCCACAATTAGGTACCTGGTTTTAGGTACCTGCAGGCACTAACTGTAAGCACATGTTATGACATAATGCGCCACCCGCTTTTAAATGTTTTGAAACGATTATTTCCACGAGCATTTAACTACGAGTAGTGTAGGTTTTGTATTGCATTACATTGCGGGCCAAATTTTTTTGTACTCGTAGATGGGCATTTAAAAGAAAACCCGAAAACCTGATTCTTCCAGATCTGGACGTGATTGGTCTCATTCGTATCAGAATGACAGACTGATTCAATCTAGATACATTACATACGTCACGTTTTCTGTATGAACTTACTACGAGCGTCGCGTACCTAATGGAAGCTTAAATTTTGTATGAAACGGGACATTATTTTGTATTGTCTAAAACAAATCAGCTCGTGATTCTGATTCAAATGAGCACAAGCAAGCCCAGATCTACAAGAATCAGGATTGCTAGTCATTTTTTGAAAATCGGCCATTTATGGTTTTATTTCAAATTTAGTTCTTCGTAAAAGTTATCTACATGTACCTAATTTAAATGTAGGTAAAATTTACAGTAACATTTACATACGTAGGTACTAACATATATCATATTGTTTAAGTACCTTTTAAAACTTATAACGTTGACTTGGGCCTATAAACGCACGGGTATACATTTTTGATACACGTAATACACAAATTACCGTTTTCATCCCAGCAATACCTTACCCACTTGACCTTATAATGGATTGTGCTAGTAGCAAGCGTTTAATCTTATGAATGGCAGACATGGTATCGGATAGTGTAACCGGCCACGTAAGCCTTTTTGAAAGTGCGTCGGCGTCGGCGCCGGCCCGACGCCGCAGGTGCGCACGATACCGGCGCGAACCTTACTCTAGCATAATGCTATACAAGTGCAATCGTGCACTTTTAAATGTACTTACAGCCAAAAAGGGCTTTCGAGGCTATGGTTAATGCTGAGATGAGTCAAATTAATATTCGTATGAATTACTTTCCTTGTGATTCACTGTTATATATGTACACAACAAGTACTTGTATATTTAACACTAAGGCTCGATTTCACCAAACATTTAATCCAAGAATAACGCTTATTCTCAGATACGAATGTCAAATTACTATGGAGTTTTGACAATACTATGCGAGAGTAAGCGTTATTTTCGAATACAAATTTGGTGAAATCGAGCATTAAGCATAAAACATAAACACCGGAGCCTATTTCTCGAAAGCTTGTAACTTGTAATACAAGCGGAAGTCCTAATCTAATTTATAGTGCTAAAAAGAGACTTCCGCTTGTATTACAAGTTACAAGCTTTTGAGAAACGGGCCCCTGCCATTCTTTTAATAAGCTACCGTATTTTGAGACTTAATTATATTGGGATCATTATGACTTCATGTTCCTAATGGTAATAATATCAGCCATAGAAACGTGTGAAATGACGGCCCTTACAAGATGTCATTTTAATCGCATTTGGTTTTTGTGCTTCTGCTTTGAATGCGTTGAATTGAGTCCCTAAGCACTACCTAAAATGTGTTTAGCCTAAAAAATGTTGTGCATATTATTTTCAATTATTGCGGATGGGGTTTTATTATTTTTCGGTGTACCCACGTGCACAAATAAAGGAACATTTACCTATAGGTTATCCCGAAAGGAGTGCAAGTCCAAGTAAGTCAACTTTTTCTTAATTGTGTTGTGGTAGCTTTTGCTCCAAATTTAGACAAACGGGCAGCCGTATAAGCCAGTGCGGAGAGCGCATTATAAGGCGCATAAACTGCACTGCGGCCGCTCGAAAGGTTAAGGGCACAAGCCACCACGTGGGAGGTGCCAGTTTAAGAAACCCGAGATCCTGTCTTGTTCACAAATGGCGTCCATTTTCACTGCAACTTTGTCCTGTAAGAACATTAAACAGGTACGAAAGCTTGATACTATTATTTTACACAAAACATTACAGGTTTAGTATCTAACTTTTCGTCTTCTACGGCTATAAAATCTTCTCATGTTAAGTCGCTGCCATTTTACTCACGGAAATACAATCTAGTCAAGTAATTCTGCACCTCGGTTTCGTTAAGTGACGAAAACTCAAACAATCACGCGTAATGCTCCCAAGGTAACGTTCACACAGTCAAATATTATAAGAAGGGTTGTTTTATATGGCAACGAGTAAGTGATGCACGACTCGGCGAGGCCAGGATAGTGCATTACGTGTGCGCAAGCGCAGCGCAGTCGTGCACACGAGTCGGTTCATTATCGCCCGTGATGCATTTGCTGCCACTGCGCCCGCCATCCCGCCGTAAACCGAATTAAATCTTTATTGAGTTAATCAGTATTGAAACTAGATTTATCGCAGCTTCTCATGTACTGCCGTTACACTGCTCATTTTAGTTTCATCGTGCAGACCAACGGGATCGAAACTAGATTTTGTTTTTCTAGATCTCGCAAATATTTACGTCAGTGGCATTAAAACTAGATCATAACAAGCCGCTTAAACGTGGTATGAATGTGGTCGTTTCCTGAATTAATAATTCATTATTGACACATTGTTTTGAAGTAGCAGGCCAACAGCACCAAACATGCGTCAGGTGTTGTTTGGGAAACATCTTCAGTTCTGTATGATTTCCAATGCTAAGCGTGCCTGATGGAAATACATGAGGAAAATCTCTTCAAATAAACACAAAATTTCAGTAGTAGGTATATGTGCTCGTCCATTCGAGATCAAAAGGGCATATGTCTTAAAGAACGCAAACTGTTCTTTTTTTCAGTTTTGGTCATCTGAAAGACAAAAAATATTAATTTTTCGTTCCCCCCCCCTTTCCACTAAATAGGTACTTCAGTACCTACTACTTATATCAACATCAACGGTTCTCTCTAGTAGGTACCTGACGACATAACTGACATGTTCAAAATTCGAAGTTGTTCTGTTTCACTTAAAAATCAATTAGGTAAAGTAAAACCGGCCAAGAGCATGTCGAGCTATGCTCAGTGTAGGGTTCCGTAGTATGTTATGTTCCGAATAGTTTTATTTGAAAGTGAAAAATAAGCCCACTATTGATATTGATATGATATTTTTTGGACCCATGGATCAAAGGTTAGAGGGGGGGGGGGGGGGGAGACGGACAGACGCGCACAGATGGACAAACGGACAGACGAACATGGTGAAACTATAAAAGTTCCTCAAGAGTAGAATAGACAGTACCATAAGGTTGTTATTTTTTTTAGATAGATTCAACTACGTAGATATAGTGTTAAAAATATATTAAGATATTTTTATTTCAGCATGCCCGGGTTCGTTTGAAAAAAAAAAAAACGATATACAGGGTGTTTTTTTTTCGACCGTTCAAATTCTACATAGTGAATGTGTAGGTCATACTCACAACAAATTGGCGGCATTACGCCGGCCGAAATGTATGAAACAGCTGATTTTTTTTTCGCGATTTCGATTTTGTCCCCATAGTAAAAGTTGGTCAGTATGACCTACACATTCACTACGTAGTATTTGAACGGTCGAAAAAAAAACACCCTGTATAAAACAAATAATATGGTTAGAATTTCTCTTTACGCACTAACTAAAGATATTCCCTTTTGGCAAGTGGTCCAGCCAGTTTGGTTGTTCATGTTTACTTACAAATATCAAATTAATACTTAATATGAAATTGCTGTGAATTGTTAGGTTACAAGACCTGCGCTATTAAAGCCTTCGTCAACAAATTCAGGTTGGCGATTCACCGTGGTCTTAATTCCGATCGATGATTTACAACTTGTTAATAATACCGCAAGTTAAACCGCATGCCATAAATCAAGATCAGAAATGTAGCTTAAAATGAAAATATTGATTATAATGCCGGTTTACGTGGTTTGCGATTTATATGTAACAGATTTCGTGTATTTTTTGTATGTGTATGCGAATACTTTCCTTACTTTACGATGGCATTGACCGAATTAAGCAAAATATACATATGTAATTGCGTACATAATAAATAAATAATAATAAGATCATCATCATTTTAGCCGAAAGATGTCCACTGCTGGACATAGGCCTCCCCCAATGATCGCCAATATGACCCGTTCTGCGCTACTTGCCTCCAGCGGGTTCCCGCGACCTTGACCAGGTCGTCGGATCATATTGGCGAAGGTCTGCCCACAGTGCGTATTCCGGTACGTGGTCGCGAGTACAGCCAGTTTCTGGCCCCATCAGACATCTGGCCCCAATTTCACCACGTTGGCAAGTGCTACAATTGTATATTTACTGCTTCTCCAATTAGGGGCGTCTATAGGCTACAGATACAGCTTACTATCGGAAGGACCGTGCGTGTGTTAGCTAACCTAACCTGACTACATTTTTGCGGAGCAAATTTGCAATTGTCACAAAAACATGACAATTGTAGCGAAATTCCGACATACGTAAGCCTAACCTCACGTCAAGATTTAATTAAAATTGTACTAAGCCTTGCGACAATTGTCACGGGTTTCGGAAAATAAAAACTAGTCTTTTAACAATATAATAATAACGTTGTTAGTAATAATTTTATGTTTGTGGCATACAAGCTCATGGACCGTCCGATAGTAAGCGGTAGCCGTAGCCTATGGAGACCGGTGACGTCAGTAATAGTGATATTTTTAGAGTTGTCACATTGTAATTATGGTGAAACAGACCACTGATCTTCTGGCAATGTGCCTAGCCCACTGCTACTTAAGTCTGGCAATTCTGATTCTGTTATAGATATTGCCATTTTATGTTTTTAGAAAGATAATGTTTATTATCATACTATGTTATTTATATATCTCTAAGGTTCATAAAAGTAATTAATTCAAACATGATACCTATATTTATTTTAAACGATAAACTGCTGAGGTGGTTTAAGGTGGCTTAAGCTGTGCTCAATTTCTGGGACAAAACATTAGTTTTCCTTTTCCGTAATTTACATTTCAGTTGTCTTCATACGTAATTTTCAACACTAATATTTTATTACTTTGCGTAAAAGATAATTTCTGTTAGTTGGAGTGCAGTCACTCGGGCCTGTGAAAAATTAAACGAATGTGACGTCTGATTTATTTTATTACATAATTTTGAGGGTTACCTGCCTTTTCGAAACGAAGCACTACACTAAAGTGGAACTTTGATATTGAAATATACGCTGTGCTTTCATCTTATAAACGTTTTAAAATGTTCGTAGATTATACACCTTCATTCGTACACCAACATATGCGTGAGTGTAAACGAGCTAATATGAATACTATTTAAATCTTTTACGGTGTCTAACCCGTATATAAATTGTTGGTAGATATTGAATACCGATATACATTATTAATATTATTGATAGCGCTCATGTCTTCGTAATATTGCTAAACGATTTACATAATGAAATAACATTAATATGAGAAAACAAATACGAGTTGAAGCGCCTCCTGGGCGTTTATTTGAGATGCCAACGTTTTACTGTCGGATATTAGAAACAAAACTAAATGGAGAACATAATGCCACAATAAAATAAATACTTAATACATAAATAAATATCATGGGACGTCTTACACAAATGGACCTATTCCCACGGTAAGCTCAATTAAGGCCTGTGATGTGGGTACGTAATGACGATCTATATAATAAGATATATAGATACTTACACATTGACAACCATAACCAAGGAACAAATACCTACACAAATAATGCCTTCGCCGGGATTCGAACACGAAACCTCCAGCTTCGTCTTGAGGGTCGCTAGTGTCACTACCAACTAGGCTAAGGACAAGGAGGCTGACAATAACCACACATGCCATGGGATTTGACTGATGTAACTTTTCACATAGTTATACATTATGCGCTGTGCAATTCTCAAAAAGTTTATACATTTGGAGTACGTCTTCGATATGCATAAAAATTGGTAGGCTGGTAGAGTCAATGATGCTGAGCAAGATTCACCACATTTCCGATAAAGAATCACTTTCCCTATTCCTCAAAATACGAGCCAAATTAGACATGTTCGCGACGTCATTAAGACGGCGTTTCTCAAACAGACTAATTGATTTGAAAAGTTTGATGCAGTCATGGGGCAGGTTTCAAGCGCGGTAGTCATTACCGGGGTGACAGATGTGAGTAATAAATACAATTTTAACACGGTTAGAAGAAAGAATCATGGACGAGATGATATATCCGCGTCCGACATAATTAGTAACGCAGGTGTAATTTGTGTAGTGTTGGGCGTTCTGCCTTATTGGTGTTTCTAATTATGAAAGTTAATTTAACTGCTTCATATCGCGCTCGCGGTCAGCTCTCGCCCTATCTCTAATCGGATTGTCTGAGTCAATAAGTTCTATTCTATATAATCATAGGTAAGTGGATAAGATTTATTGGAATTAAGTTTATCGAGTGATTTGAAGTAGATACTTAGGAATAATTGTATCGGTGGAATCTTCAATTATGATCGATGACTACTTACATAACACTTAGGGAATTCTTATGCATCCCTGTTAAATAAATGTAATTGCACTTGACTAGACGGTTATAGTTAGGCACCATTTAAAGCAGGTATCATTAAACTGATTATCAGTGGCTTATATTTGTCTAGTTAAAATCAAACAATAGGCAATATTTTATTTACTGTTTTGATCGAAGTTGTTTGTTGTGAATACCATATATATAATATGGGGTCTGATCTGATGCATAAAATCAATACAAAAGTCGGATTGAATTACTAAAGTTTTAACATTCTTACAGGGCCCTAGTTCAAAGCTCCTAACAGAGTCGAAAATTGTGACGTCGCTGTTGCCAATCAGCGATTAGGTCAACTATGGGGAAATAAGATAACAGCTATTTTGATGGGGAAATATGCCATACGAATCATATTTCAGTATACTTAATGCATAGAAACATTACTTATTTATAATTTTGTCTATTTTGTTTTAATTTTGTAAATTATTAAAACTAAGAATTTTTAATAAATTTATAATAAACATCTAGGCAGGTGGTCACCAGCGTACTTCAAGTGTTCGACGTTGAGATCGTCATGTCCTGGTGATTTTCCGCCATCCATGCCTTTGATAACATTCGATACATCTCCCTTAACTTGGCAATGTATCTTTAAAGATACATGGTCTTTGACCCACTTTTTGTATTTTTTTTTAACACAGAATTTTTTGCTCTACACTGCGGCGAGGAGGCTAGAACGCACGATTTTTTAAAATTTTGCCAAGTTTAGGGTTAAACTGTCTTTTTATTACTAATAATATAATATTCTTTATTATTTTCTTTTTTTTTAATATTTATTTTCAAAACTACAATTTATGATTAAATCTAACTAATCTACTTAACCTAACCTATATCTAAGATTGGCCCTTGTGGCATTGTACCGAGGATGCTGGCGGCATTTCCTCGCTGTATCGCAATACTGATGCGTTGTGCGAGGAAGTCGCCAGCTCTTCGGTCTCTAGTTACATCAACCAGACGTTTCGCGATCTCAGCAAACAATTTGCGTGCGCTGGGGCCCCAAGAACCTAAAGTTTCTACGCCAAACGGTACAAAATCGTACACTTTGCCGAGGCCCTTATATTTATTACGTTTTAAAAATTCGGCATTTTCAGCCGCAGCGGCTGCCTTAAACGTAGTTCGTTGAAGATGGGACGGTGCCAGGGTATCTACGCAAGTAGCATCCCATACCAACATCCGTCCCAAGCTCCAAGGAACCAAAGACACACCATCAGGTCTCTTACCATCATCCCTAATAATACCAGTAGGCTCAAGAAGAGCAGGTACGTTGATCGTGGCA
>JALPQI010019368.1:0-13333 GCA_025490895.1 Thaumatotibia leucotreta
TAGTTTTTTATGCCAATCGATTCCATTCCTAACCAGTACCAATAGTTCCGTAGGGGTCAACTAACGCAATGTACAAAAAAGCCAAAAATTAAAGAAAACTGTTTGATACATTCACTATGGGAAAAAACAATGATATATAAAATCCATTCATCCTTAGTTGTCTTATCTAGTAAACAACTTTCTAACCTAAAAGTACACATTTTCTGTAGTAAACTGCCATATTTGCCTATACCAAAATACTTGAGTACGTTTTTGTGCAGTCCATCCGTAGTAATTAGTAAATTGCTTAATTTTTAATCAAGGATAACAGCAGTTTACAACAGAAAACGTGTACTTTTAGGTTAGAAAGTTGTTTACTAGATAAGACAACTAAGGATGAATGGACCGTAAGTAAAGATACGTTATACTCTAACAAAATGAGCGAAATAAACACTTCACAGCATACACCTACAATTAATTGACAGATGACATACAACTATCTTCATACTTCAAAATGCTTAAAAGAGATGGCAAAATACATATACTCGTATTTAATAAATAAAAAAGAGACAACTAGCATTTGACAATTGCGCGTGCATTCTTTTATTGATAAACATTGTTTTATCTTTGTTACTCTCGATCTTAAACAGCATAAGCTTGTCTTTTTCTCTAAGTCAGTCAAAAACGTCAAAATGGCGTCCTATTTATTTTCAGTAAATAATAAAATTGAAAAAATACATAATTCAGTTTCATTGCGCATGATGTGTGATGCTAAGGGCATTTTCGCATTTTATTTTGTGGTTTTCACTATTGTATAACATACAATGCCATTGAAGGGCGCAGTTCATGTGATTTGCGAGAACTCGGCAGTGGTACACACCTCTCGGTGGTCTGGGTAGGACTAAGAGCGATTGTTAGAATTATCACAATCTGAGCGCTTCAATTTTAGAGCCGGTGTAACATATCTTTACTTATTATATCATTGGGAAAAAAGGGAAACTTTAATTAATTGAAGAGTCCACGGAAAAACATGCCCAGTGCTTAACACGTTGGACGCCACGCGGCTCACCGGTGAGCCTTCACGATATTTCCGTTGAGGCCATGGTGAAATCGAGTAATGGGCTATTTTCTCAAAAATGAGATTTTGGTCATTTTGGATGCAGAATATTATATTTAGGAAAATAGATTAGGAGATACTAGCTTAAACGTCATAAAAACTCGAGTTTCATTAAAAGGCTCACCGGTGAGCCGCGTGGCCTGAACGGAAGGAATTGTGAAGTTCCTTCCGCGGGGGCCGCGGGGTCACGCCGCGGCTCACCCGCCCGTACACCCTGCATGTGCCTGCGCATTCGCAAGTCTCGCAACTATCAGTACGGCTGGTATCCGGGCATTTTCACATCTAGGGACACCCAATTAGCTTAACTCTCACAAAAAAGTTATCGTCGATGTCAGTTTTGTAACGACAATTAAGCTTTTTTCACTTCTAGGCTAGGGTTGTCACTAGGTCTACATACAACACTCACAAACCTCCATTTTAAAGTCATTGGATAATGGCTTTAAAATGGATGTTTCACCACGCTTACATTTGTAAATCACGGGATTCCACGCGGACGAGATTCCTTGCCCCTCATTTTGATTAAAATTCCGATGTTTCTTAATTTCAATAGCTTCACATACTTTTCGGCTATGATGTATACGCTCGGTTGAGAGGACTTTCGGGTTATGGAGCTCAAGTGGTTAGGTCCAGACTCCAACAAATGCTCGGCCACAGCAGACTTATTCGTTTGACGCTTTTTAACAGCCTTGATATGTTCCTTGACCCTTTCCGCTATGGTGCGTTTAGTTTCCCCAATATAGGAACTACCACAGCTACAATCGATCTTATAAACGCCCGGTGTGTGATAAGGTAAAACATCCTTAGGCGACCTTTGATACCCTGCCACCTTTGATAACGGCATATAAACGGTTGGTATGGAATACTTATTCGAAAGCGTACCTATTTTGTCCGTTACACCCCTGTCATAAGGCAAAAATGCTGGTCGCCTCACAACATCTGAATGTTTCTTCCTCGATATTCGTCGGGGTTGCCGTCTGTTCATTATGTAGCCATTTCTCTTCAGAACCTCCTGAACGTGCGATAACTCAATTTCCAGAAATTCAGGGTCACAAAGGTGTTCTTTAGAGAATTAACCACAGACTGAAGCTGCCGGGGGTGGTGGTGAGACAGAGCGTTCAAATACCTGCCTGTGTGTGTGGGCTTCCTATAGACAGTGTGCGCCAAAGAACCATAATCTCGACCTATCACCTTCACGTCCAGAAAAGGCAAGCTACGCTCCGATTCCAATTCATATGTGAATTTGACTTTAGGATGAATGGAATTGAGATACTGGAGTAATTGCTCAACTTCATGCTTGCCACCTCTCATAACGCAGAAGACATCATCGACATACCGCTTCCATAATTTCACTTCCATGGTTGCAGATCTATGCTGACCTCAAAATGCTTCATCCAGTTATTTGCTAAAACCGGTGCCACAGGGCTACCCATAGCAACTCCGTCGACGTCGATCTGGAGATAATGCCCCCCTCGATATAAAAAGTAGCTTCCTTCTAAACAATTCCGGAGCCAAACCATGACAGAATTCACTGTCTATTATGATTTTGTACTTTTGTTACTTTTGATAAGAATTATAATTATAATAAATACCTTTAAGTTTACTATGCCAATTGTGATAAATTGTTTTACGAAAAGCTCAAGAATATAAGCTTTCTTAAACTTAAGTGCCATCTTGGTAGCGAGTAAGTCGACGACGTTACGTATTTTTAAACTTAACTAAAAGTTGTATTATATGCTTAAAATTAGGTAAATAAATAAATCTAAACATTAAAAACTAATTTAGTTTATTTTTTTACCAAACTCGATATTTAAAATCTTTATTTGCAAGTCTTCAACTATATTTTACCTATGACGAGTTAGCCAACACTAACTAAGTTCACAAAATGACGAAAAAATCATAAGTCCTTTACAGTACAAAAGAACCAAGGTAATTTGTATCTTCTCTAGGGCCAACGGCTCACCCTGCATACGTTTTTGGATGGAATAAGTGAACGGTGGCCTGTAAAACAGGTTTGAAATGAAGGCTCGCGACGGCTCACCGGTGACCCCCGTGGCCCGTTGGCGTGGCGTTCAACGTGTTAAAAAATCATGGCTAATTCACACGTTATTATTTTAAAAGTAAGGTGGTTTTTCCTTCTGAAATTTGAATTGACTAGACAATTAGACGTGTCCTTTCCGTGGACTCTTGAATTACATTATCTGTCACGCCAATTACTGTTGTTACTGTTTTCATAAAGTATTATTAAGCATAGAAGGACTAATCGGCGTGACAGATAATGTAATTAAAATTTCACATGCGGCATGACTCGTGCCCGAAACGTCAGGATATAATTAAACGTAAGTTTCCGCGATTAAGAAACGTTTGCCTTTAAGATATAAGTGATAATCGTGAAAGTTTAAATCAATATAAAAAAAAGAAAAAGGTTAAATAGGTATCTTACACTTATCTTACCATACAAAGCCCGGACGACGGGAGCAAAAATGAACTTTTCACTAGTGCTTAATGAAATATCGACTATTCTATCGACATCCATACCAACATGTTTTGCTTACCAATCATCTCGTCCTTCGTGTTGATGACGACAGCCATATTGTTGAAGAACCTCAAAGTGGTAGACCTGAACATGTGGAAATACCCAGGCTCGTTGTTGTACGTGTAGTTGATTCTTATGCAGCATATGGGCTCGGATGTGCTTTTGCGGCCCACGCCGAATATCTGGAATGGAGGATTTCTGATTGAAACAAAATGTCGGACAAGTCTACGGTGGTATTGGTAGCGCAGAAGCATTAATGAGCTCTAAGAATACGCCATTTTTGGATGTTTAGAACTGAAATCTTTTAATCTGCCACGTGATACAAATAGCAACACCTAACACTTTTACTGCCAGATCAAAAATCTAGGTTATCGCTGCATACCAATGTAAGGACTCCTCGATAATTTTATTCACATGCCACACGACTCCCCAGGGGAGTTATACACTATACAATTAACGCCGGCTGGCATGCAGGAATAACCTTTGTTTTTGTCCTGGCACTGCAAATAGTATAATGATAAACTCCCTCACGGAGTCGGCGGCATGTGAACAATATTACCGATAACTGGACATTATTACAAAAGGCATACCCCCTTATTCATAAACGTTTGTTAACTTAACAAGCCGCTAATAATTGCTTGTCCCTTTCGTTCTTAACAATGTGTCCATAAGAGCAAAAGGGACAAACAATTATTAGCGGTTTGTTAAGTTAACAAACGTTTATGAATAATGGGGATAATGTTTACTGATGGAAAGTTAACAGTGCAGACGATGGTACACGTCGGTGGTAGAAAGGAATATGCTGTTAATTTCCGTTTTCGTATGTACCACCGATGGCTTTTAGAGCGCGTATATTTTACTAACAGTTTATCGAAATCCTGGTCACGGCACCAATTGTAACGATACATCAAAATCCATACTGATTAAAGGTAAGCGACTTATAATTATTGCAACATTAGGGAAGAAACAAAGATCTTTGTGTTCAGAAAACTTTATTCTCTATGATGCAATTTTTTTCTACTCGTATCCTACGTTTCCTACCTTAAGGGATCAATGAGTCTTTAACCTTTCTAACGCCAAAAAATTGTAAAGGTGTCGTGTGATGTCATACATATCACGCCACCAATACCTAAAGTGGTCATCGCGGAATTTTAAATTACATTGGATTTAGAAATATTTCAACCGTCTTAAAATGGATCACTAGGACATAACAATTGGAATAAATATGTATGTATATTTTAGAAATAACCGCTAGTACCCTGAAGCCAGGAAAAGGGTTAAAGCAATTGTCCTTCCGACATTCATTATTCGAGATATTTTGACGCAACGCTCAAGTAACAAAAAGTTTACCGTGGCATTGGTCTCCACAGTGCCCAGTTCGACTGAAGTAATATCCTTAAGAGGCACCCTTTGTACGGACAGCACTCTGTCGGACGTCTCGTCGTAATCCGCCACGTGGTATGCGTCGCTGGTGAGAAGGAGGACGCTGTCCATTTCCGTTTCCGATGGGTCGCCGGTGCTGGAAAAAAAAAAGGTTTTCAGTTGTGTTTTGTCAGCCTCCGTAGCCTAGTTGGTAGTGACCCTGCCTACGAAGCTGGAGGTTCCGGGTTCGAATTCCGGCGAGGGCATTATTTGTGTATTTATTTATCACAAATATTTGTTCCTTGTTCATGGCTGTCTATGTATTTAAGTATCTATATGTATCTATCTATTATATATATCGTCGTCTGGTACCCACATCACAAGCCTTAATTGAGCTTACCGTGGGACTAGGTCGATTTGTGTAAAGATGTCCAAAAAATATTTATTTATTTATAAAATTTGTCTTAGCCTTTAAATTGGCAAATAAAAAAAAATGCGCGTTCTAGCCACCTGGCCAAGGTGCAGAGCAGAAAATTATGTCTTTAAAAAAAAGTGAAGACATTTGTGTATTGTGTGGTACATTTCCAATTTAAGTTGTTCATTTTAAAATAGTGCTGAGGTATGGCGATGGGCTATTGAAAAAGCCTTTCAGTTGAAATATTTAAAGAGCAAAATATGTGTTTATGTTCATTACATAAGTTACTGTTAAAACAAATCTTAAATATTATAAATACTTGTCTCTCTTACATAACATTTTCGTTATACGTGCGTAAAAAACGGAGTGTACCTTATTTTTGCCTTTTTTATAGATAAAAATGTGGACATAGACTTATCCAAAAACACACCATTATTTCATAAAAACCAATTAATGTTTTTTACTTACTACATCGAAATATCAATGTTAGAAAACTGTTGACACTATTCAATTGTGCAACTATAGACTTGCAAACCAGCTTATATAACCAGTACACATAGTCAGAAAATCCAAGTGTTGTATTCTTCTTCTTCGTGTAAAGGGATCACATGATATAAATTATTAACTAAATTATTTTCTGCCAGTGTCTTGCCACTTCTACTTCCCGGAGAGTAGCTTTTGCCAGATCTTCCGAAGTGCACATGGGCCAATCGAAAGACAACCTTCTGAAGTGGGGAACCGGCCCTGAACAAAGTGGCATCCTCTGTGAGTGTGGCGGTTTACAAACAACAAAACACATGATGCAGTGCTCCCTGTGTCCAATTACGTGCACTTCGGAAGTGTTGTATTAACAAGATTCATAACAAAGCGCCTGCTTTTTTTTATTTGCCGCCATTTTCTACTGACAAGGTTGGCCAGACTATACTCACTTGGGATCCGCATCGATGAGTCCCCAGGCTCCTAAAACGGGTTCAGTATCCACAATGAGTTTTTTGCAATCGTCGATAAGCGACTTGACGTGTTGGGCCATCGCTGCTGTGTCCACTTGTTCCTGTGAATTAATATTATTTGACATATTAGTATAAGAATCTGTCAATATACACTATACAGTGCAATTGCCGTGTGGTGACGACAGTAAGAATACATTTGTCACCACCACCCCAACTCCTCCTGCGGGTGTCGTAAGAGTCGACTAAGGGATTGAAGTGTCGCTGACCATTCTACAAGATTGATGATGGGCAGCAGCGTCATCATAGTGGACACATTACTGCGATCGCCAATCCGCTTGCCCCGCGTGGCGATTATGAGCATTTACCTCCTAATGCGTCTATACGCATATAGTTAATAGGAGAGGCCTACGTCCAGCAGTGGACTAACACAGGCTGATGATGATGAGTGAGTGCAATTACTACTATAGGAATGGGAATTATAGGTAACTTGTAAATATTTTTTGTCTTATAAAAACATCTTTCTACTACATGTACCATGTTTTGAAGTATGGAAAAATGGGATTATAACGTTATTTCGCCAGAATATAGTGCATCAAAAGTTTTTGAAAAATACTGGAGCACCAATATATATAATAAGAAAATCGAGTTAGTATTAATAATTGAATATGTTATTGTGAATTATTTCTTAATTACTGTTGACAAATAAGGGACTCTAAAACCAAGGGGAAAAATTGTTATAACATGATGACTACAGTTGTTATAACATCATAACTACAGTTTTAAAATGATAAAATAGAGCTTGCACGGAGAACAAGAATCAAGATTTATAAAGGAATGGAAACGGAATTAGTAATATTTATATACATTTCTTGAAATCATAAGGAGTTACATGCAGTACCAAGCTTTAGCGTAGTTTGTTAGATATAACTTTACATGCGTTTATTCATTCACCTTCACATTTCACATCCCTTTACATTTATATTTAATTTCCGAAAGTACGCCCTAAGGCACTGGTCTCACCACGAGCTATTAAGCTACTATGAACTATCGGCTATAAACACGAACAAAAGATACACACTCCCGTGTAAAAAAAAGAGACACGGCGATACTCGCCCAGCTGTCAGCTATCACCGCCGGGCGAGTTTCGCCGTGTCTCTTTTTTTTACACGGGAGTGTGTATCTTTTGTTCGTGTTTATAGCCCATAGTTCATAGCTTAGTAGCTCGCGGTGAGACCAGTGCCTAATTAACCAAAACATGAGATTTGATGAACATATAAAAATAATAATAATAAATAAATATCTTGGGACATCTTACACAAATCAACCTAGTCCCACGGTAAGCTCAATTAAGGCTTGTGTTGTGAGTACCAGGCGACGATATATATAATATAGATACTTAGATACATATACAGCCATGACCAAGGAACAAACATTTGTGATAAATAAATACACAAAGAATGCCCTCGCCGGGATTCGAACCCGGAACCTCCAGCTTCGTAGGCAGGGTCACTACCAACTAGGCTACAGAGGCTGACTGATATTATGTGTATACGAAATTGTCCAAAAAAACTTTAACTTCTAAGAATCAATTAATTATAGGTGAAAAAGTTAAGAAAAGCTCCTGTTGTGTGTGGTTGTAATCTATTCATATACTCGTAGGCATTTCGTTTGTGTTCGCATTTTAAACATGTATTGTCTATTTGAATAGATCACTACTACATACAATAGGTGACTTGCTTAAGTTTTTTACCTATAAATTATTCTCATCCTGGTCACGGCACCAAATTGTAGCAACACATCGGTAATTATAGTCAATCAACTGTGGGAGATCAGAACTGCGCGAGCGTATCTACACGATAAGGAGCATGCAGGGTATAGTAATTCAGATAACTTCTGCAAGATGCTACAGTATTTGCATTAAAAAAATACTTATTTAAATTGCGACTCTATCACCCAAGCAATAAGATTAAATGATAAACAATAGGGAAGAAATCAACCCTGCTTATAAAAAAAAAGACATATGAGTCGCTTAATTTCAAACCCGGGTAAATCCATTCTGTCAATACAGTTGAAGTTTAAAGAAAAACTAGGTAATTGCAATTAAATAAGAACTCTATTGGCAGAGTGGATTTACCCGGGTTTGAAGCTAAGCGATTCATGTATTCCCTACGGTTCCCAAACGCATGGGAGTAGGGCGCTTCCGAGCCAGCTTAAAAGATGACATCTTAATCCGTTAGAAAGTTGCGTATCGGGGAGTGCACTTGTAGCGGTTTTCCGAGCTATCAACGAGCAACCATTTGGAATTAACCGTTAATTCCAAATGGTCGATCAGCGGTACCGGAACCGCAGGGAAAAGGTACATGTATTTTTATAAGCAGGGTGGTTTTCTTCCCTATCGGTTAACATTGAATCTTATTGTTTGGGTGATAGAGTCACAATTCAAATAAGCTGTTAATTTTTTTATGCAAATACAGTAGCATCTTGCGGTTTCTAACAATAGACATAGAACACGGACGGAAGTTATCTGAATTACTATATACATGTAAAGCGGGGCATGCGACGGTAACGGAGGCCACTTTGACGACCGCGCACTCGATGCCGGACATCTTGGAAAATGGTGTAGATATCTACGGACTTTTATAAAAGTTATACCCTTTTTCACAAGGCTAGGGAGTACTATTGTGATCCTGGTCACGGCACCAAAATGTAGCAACCTACCCGTAACTATTACGGGTCAATGGATTGAGGGAGAGCGTTTTGTATCTACATGGTAAGGAGCATGCAGGGTATACATTTAAAGCGGGGCATGCGTCGGGGAAGGCGACGACCTTGACGACCGCGCACTCGATGCCGGACATCTTGGAAAATGGTGTAGATATTTATGGACTTTTTATAAAAGTTATACCCCTTTTCACAAGGCTAGGGAGTACTATTGTGATCCTGGTCACGGCACCAAAATGTAGCAAACTACCGGTAATTATACGGGTTAATGGACAGTGGGAGAGCGTTTTGTATCAACAGGGTGTTCCACGAGCCACTGAAAACCTTGAACGGGGTGATTTAGTAGGCTATACTGAACAACTTTTAATATGGGGTCAATCACGAAATCTAAAAAAAAATTTGACTTTTTCATACATTTTGACCGATTGATCACGACATTTTATATGAAAAAGGCATTTTTTTTTTGAGATTTCTGGGTTAGCTCCATAGTAAAAGTTATTCTGTTTAACCTACCAAATCACCCCGTTCAAGGTTTTCAGTGGCTCGTGGAACACCCTGTATATGGTAAGGAGCATGCAGTTGCAGGGTATACATTTAAAGCGGGGCATGCGGCGGGAAAGGCAGCCACCTTGACGACCGCGCATTCGATGCCGGTCAGCTGCTCCGGAATGTGCCGAGACTCGCCCGTCATCACGTCTATTGCTGTTTGCCGGAGGGCGTCTTTGAACGTTGACAGGTAGTATCTAAAACAATGGGATGGGTGAGTATATTTTCGGTAGGGTTCATTTACTTATGAAAATCATATAAAAAGCCCTCATGAAAAAACTCATGAAGTAAATTATATGTGGCGATTATGGGCACTTTACCTCCTAATGCGTTTATACACATAGTTAATAGGAGAGGCCTACATCCAGCATTGGACTTTCATAGGCTGATGATGATGATGAAATTATATTATAAATATAATTTGCCAAAGCAAAAATACCGAGTTAATATTTATAATTTATATATAAAGTAGTTTTACAACTTAAAAATCACAACTCTAAAATATTTAATAAAAACAATTTGACTTGTTGCACAAAAAATTATTTGTGTGTTATAAACAAAAGAGCGAGTGCCTTTTTTTGGTGGTGATTATCTATATAGTCTATATAAAAAGCCCTTATGAAAAGACTCCGAAGTAAATTGGGTACACTCATTTCATGATAGTAGATTGAAATGGTTTATAAAAGCAATATAAATTACATAACATAGTAAAAGAATAGCACCGAGATTATTTTGCTGAGTTATTTTGTAGGTCTGTTAATAAAACTAAATATAGGTACATATTTTGCCTTCTAGTAAATATGTCAAATATCTTTGTTATTTGAAGCTGATTAGTAAACTGAATTCATGATAAGTAAAACCAAAAATACATATCATTATTATTATGAAAGCATTACGTTGATAAATGTGAATTGGAAATGTGACTACGTAAAATCAGTAATCGAATTAACACAACTGCAGTAAGGGAGGTCAACAATAATTAATAAGCGAACAAAACTAGTCAGCAGAAACCAATAATAATAAACACAGCTTAGTTTCAGAATCAAAATTATTTTTTTCAACGTATTGAACATTTGTATTAAAACGTCAACACTGGTGATACATAGCTCTTATCACAATGCGCATAAAGTTCACGCATGGTTAATTCATTGCATTGGCGATGGTACATTAGGGCTACCGGGAACCGCAAATCCTGGTCACGGCACCAATTGTAACGATCAACGTGTTACGTCCCTGTCAAACTAATGACTGAACTTGCAAGTGCAACAGAGAGACAACACATTCATCATGGTTCGTGGTAGGCCTTTAGTTTAAATTCAGAAACCAAGCTTAACTGACCTCCCTAATCCATACGCTAGCTCCACAGACAAGAATTCTTGCGTCAACGGCTGCCCGAAATAACTCGGCACCAATTCTAGTTTCGGCCGATCAGTATCCATTTCTACCACCATAAGGCTGGCAGTTTTAAAATCGCGCCATACGCTGTTGTGCTCGTCTATGGTCGCATAGTTTATGGGCTGCCCGAGAGCGATGTCTATGGCACATTGAGTCATGGCATCGCTAAAATGGCGGATCACGAATCTGCCGGGAGAAATCGTGATGTCGAACCAATTCTGTTGCTTTTAAACCTCTTGAACGTTCAAAATATTTACTTGTTGAGCATAGGTAAAATACATGCTCAGAATAATATTTAAAATGGCAGTTACGAATGTCAACTGTATCTTGTCAAATTAAGGAGTAGTTTCAACTGACAACATTGTTGTGTTATGTTATAGTGGTCAAGACTATCAAGAGGTAAAAGTGTTTCTTTTTAGCTTTGTCGATAAAATGGTTTATTAAATAATTTACCTGCTAGCTGAATTCATTCCATCTTTCATCATGCCTGTGAATTTTCTTTCGCCCGTTCGCGTATAATCGCCCTGTAAAAGTAAATTTATTAACAGTTCAGCTAGCTACTAATTGAAAATGTAGAATATTGTTTTAGTATCACGATTTGATGGCTTTTACATACAATGTGCCCATGAGGAAAGGGAAAAAATTCAACAGCGGATTTCTGACCAAATTTGAAGTTAAAAATGTCATATGAAGTTTTCTGGATTCAGTCTATTTTAAGAGAAAATTAGATTTTTTCTTAAAACCGTTTTAGACCGTTACGCTATGATAAACGCATCTTAGGAAACGATTTCGTCACTATGTTGCCTTAGTCTTGTCACACTTAATTGACAGATATGAAATGAACAAAAATATCTTTAATAACCTAGCGAATGTAAAAAAAACTTTAAAGTCCATTTTTTGCGATAGTTTTATAAATAAAATCCTTTTTAAGGCATTCAAAACATAAAAAAAACTAAAAATTTTTTTTTGCAGATTTGACCAAAACTCGTACAACAATTTTTGCTTCTTTTAGTCTCAGGAATATGCTGTTAGGATTTTTCCCTTTCTTAGTGGGCACCTTGTATGTGGCAAATTCTTCATTCGTTATCCGACATCTGAGCGAAGTTCGCGAGTGCTAGAGAGTTCCTGATACTACATGAGTTAAGGGCAAATATTGACAAGTTTTACACGATCGTAATGCATTTTATCGCGCTCGTACCGATACATTGGAGCGTGCGCGACGGCCCGCTTTACGTATCGAGTAAAACCTAACGTTACCGATACTTGCAAAGTCATGGTACGGCTACAGTAGTACTAAGATGAGCTGATGATGTGATATAATATACCTTAAGTGCTTTAGTCCCCGCATACTGCCTAGACAGTATATCCCCATTGTCCGCCCATTGCGTGAGGAAGGCGTTCCGCAGCGCGGGTGGCAATCCACTGCCTGGAGCCCCGAGCCCGAGGCGGCACAGTTGGAGCTCTAACACGTATTTCGCTATGGCTGTCTGTGGACAATATAGTTGGGTTATATTTTACTAGAGGAGTAAACAAACAAGCAATAATCACCAAATAAAAAAATTAAAACAGTCATCATCATCAGCCTATGTTAGTCCACTGCTGGACGTAGGCCTCTCCTATTAACTATGCGTATAGACGCATTAGGTGGTAAATGCCCATAATCGCCACGCTGGGCAAGCGGATTGGCGATCGCAGTAATGTGTCCACTATGATGACGCTGCTGCCCATCATCAATCTTGTAGAATGGTCAGTGACACTTCAATCCTTTAGTCGACTCTTACGACACCCGCAGGAGTTGGGGTGGTGACAGTAAAACAGTCAACTTCAACCGATTTCTACAAGATCCTATCATCTGTGGTTTCCATCATTGATTTCCTATCTTCAAATCCTACTTTACGAATGCAAATTCTTGTAAATAAATGAAAATTACCAAAAGCACCATACGTGTACCTATAACATTTGAAGAGATCCCTCGATTTCTCCAAGATCCCATCATCAGACCCCAACTTGGTGCCAACGGGACCATATCAGGGTTATACACGTTTGATCACAAAAAAATATTTAAAATCGGTTCACGATTCTCGGAGATATCGGGTAACATACATAACACAAAAAAATCTGTCGAATTGAGAACCTCCTACTTTAAAAAAACATATATATGTATTTTTGCATCACAGGTGTGATGAGGCTTGGGCTTGGGGTTGGACTTTACTTTCACACTCGTTCGCAAATTCTTACTTACCGCCCTAATACACAATGTACTATTACATTGTACATTGCACTTACTATTGGCAACATTAAAAATTATAGAAGCT
>JALPQI010019369.1:0-31922 GCA_025490895.1 Thaumatotibia leucotreta
CTTTAAAGCCTATTATGACGAACATAATCACAACATTTCATTGCATGTCTGAGAAAAAAAACCTTAACGCTCGCGCCAATACGCGAGTACGAGCAGGATAGATAGAAAGTAAATGCGCGTTAATAACGCCGCAGCAGATCATGCTAGGCTCAAAGTTGTACATTTTTACTATTAGCAAATTCAACATTCATAAAGAAATATTAAGTAAAACGAACCAAAGGCCGAAAAAGTATTAATTAATGCTCAGCAAGTATAATAGGAGATAATAAACTTGCATTAAGCGATACTTTGAGTAAATTCGGAATGTGGGGGGTACCGTACCCCTAAAGGGGGTGGCGCCTTAAACCTTTCCTTAACTTGTGCGAGTGAGATTGAGTACGTAAATGTATAGAGTTGTAATTAAGACAGTTTCTTGTGCATTGTTTATGAGTTTGGGACAATTTAGGTGCCACAGAATAGTGGAATGTAGTACTTTTCCTCTATTTTACCCGGTAAAGCTAATTAGTTCGTAAGTTTTACTTGCATTGTTTCTAATCACAATTTTGCGCTTATGGAATAAGAGACAGTGGTGCTTGCCTAGTATTTGGACATAGCGGGCTTAAATAATAATATAATCTCGTAAATAAATAAATATCTTGGGACATCTTACACAAATCGACTTAGTCCCACGGTAAGCTCAATTAAGGCTTGTGATGTGGGTACCAAGCGACGATATATATAATAGATAGATACATATAGATACTTAAATACATAGACAGCCATGACCAAGGAACACATATTTGTGATAAATAAATACACAAATAATGCCCTCGCCCCAAATCTAAGGTGC
The DNA here is from genome assembly GCA_025490895.1 of Thaumatotibia leucotreta. NCBI lineage: Eukaryota > Metazoa > Arthropoda > Insecta > Lepidoptera > Tortricidae > Thaumatotibia > Thaumatotibia leucotreta. The sequence goes on from JALPQI010019369.1 coordinate 830, forward strand.
GGATCGTGCCGACAGATGCGTGGCTGAGGGGGAGCTCAGTCGCTAACGATTCCACCCCTCGATACCGGGCAACCTCGAGGGTTACTCTTCGCCTTATTCCGGCAAGCGGGGCTCTGCTGGAATCGACCTACAATACCCTAGCTTCTCGTGGGACTCACATGGAAACTGAACAAAAACAAAAACAAGGTTCCCTGGAAAACCTTTACCAAGAACTACTTCCTCTGGTGGAAGGTGCGGAAAACTCTGCCCAAGCACCAGTGGAAAACATGGAGGTTGTGGAGGATTCCGACACGGCTGAAAGACGCGCTAGCCGCCCAAGCAACCAATCGGAAGATCCCCAACCTGAACCACAGAAGCCCGCCAAGAGATTGACGGGCTCCGCAAAAGGGCGCTTCAAGGCTCTTAGAGGTCTGGGAGTAGAGTCTGACAAGGCGCTACAACTAGCCACAAAGAGCTTTGCAGAGCTTAAAAAGATGGGGTACAAGTTCGGGTCCTCCAACTCAAAACCCGAGCAAAGGTCGGTAAAGCGACCTCGCCCGGATGAGATCTCACCAAAGGGTAACGCTCCCAAAAACCCAAGGGTGAGTGAGACCCCCCCGGACCAACCCCAACAACCACGGCCCTACAATGAGGTCCTCGCCCAAATTCGTGTCGGGATCAGGAACTCCAGCCCGATGGCGGTCGCCCAGCTGGATTCCATCTGCGAAGCCATCCTGCAGAAGATCGCGACACTGAAGATGGACGAAGGACCCAAATTCAGGAGCTACTCCCACAAGCCAGGCTGGCTGCTGATCACCTGCAGCGACCAACGCTCTAAAGCCTGGCTTGAAGAGATAACGCCGTCCCTAAAGCCATGGCCAGAAGCCAACCTCACGGTCATACCGGAAAATGAGCTTCCCAAGCCTAACATAGGCATGGTGTTTATCCCAGAGATAGATGACTCCAAGGTGCAGCAGTCACTATCTCTCATCTACGCGCAGAACCAGGGGCTTCACACAGAGTTCTGGAAGGTCCTCCACACCAAGGTCGAAAAAAGTGGGGTCCTGGTGACCCTATCCTTAGACGACATATCTGTGGAGAATCTGAAAAAGATGGGACTCAAAGTGAACCTCGGGTTCCGCGAAGTCATGTTCCGCCTCAAGGGTCAATACAAAGCCCAAGAGGCCGGAACAAGCGCACCTCCTAACCCACCACCGCCCCCCACAAACCCAGCCCAACCCACAAACCGAGCAGTGACGACATCGTAGCTGCCTACGTCGATCTCAAAGGCAGAGGAACACGGAAGGTACTAGTCTGCTCCGCCTATCTGCCTGGAGATAAACTAGACCCCACAGAAGAACTGTCTAAGGTTGTAGAGTACGCTCAAGCACAAAAGGCAGAACTCATCGTGGGCTGCGACGCCAATGCCCACCACTACACCATCTGGGGGAGCACTGGAATTAACAAAAGGGGTGAGTTACTCGCTGATTTCATCTTTACTAATTGTCTGCAACTGTTAAACAGAGGCAATACGCCCACGTTTGTAACTAGGGCGAGACAGGAAGTATTAGATATAACGTTCGCAACAGAAAAGGTAGCTAGGTGCCTGTCGAACTGGCATGTCAGTTGCGAAAACTCAATGTCGGACCACAAACACATAATCTTTGGTGTTAGCGACTCTTTAGATGACGACATAGCTATGCGTAGAAATCCAAAAGATACATCGTGGGAGGCATATAGGGCCGAACTAGATTCTCGTCTAAAGGAAATTTATACACAAGTTAAAACACCATTGTCCCTCAACTTAGCAGTCGATCTTATCTCGGAAGGCATGACCAAGGCCTATGAGCAGAGCTGCCCGTTGAAGGCAATAAAGTTATCTAATACTACGACGTGGTGGAACAAAAAGCTGGAGAAACTCCGCAAATCCACACGCCGCCTATTCAATCACTCTGCCACGCCATCTGAGTGGGAACGGTACGGCAGGGCACTGACTGAATACAATAAACAAATCAGGAAAGCTAAAAGGCGGTCTTGGAGAAGATTCTGTGACGAAATTGCCCAAACAAACAAAGGTGCGAGAATTCACAGAATACTCTCAAAGACTCCAACCAACTATCTTGGTCTACTCAAGAGACCGGATGGAGTGTTTACGAACACAGAAGTGGAAACCCTCGACCTCCTTAGGGTAACCCACTTCCCAGGTTCGTATTCCAACAGTAACACACAAACATGTACCCAAAGGAATCAACAAATTCATAGGGCCAACAACAAAGCCAGGAATTTGGCATCTAACATCTTTAGACCAAACCAAATTAAGCGGGCATTGAGCAAATTCAAGCCATTTAAATCGGCCGGAGAAGATGGAGTGTTCCCTGCGCTCCTACAACATGGACAGGACCTCCTACTCCCGCACCTGGTCAGAATATTTCGAGCGAGCTTTGCGTTAAGATATAATATACCAGATAAATGGACTCAGGTCAAGGTAAAATTCATACCAAAAGCAGGGAAAAAGGACTACTCGCAGCCCAAATCCTTCAGACCAATCAGTCTAACATCCTTCCTTCTAAAAACAATGGAAAGAATCATTGATCAGCACATTAGAACGCGTTACCTGGTGGCAAAACCACTCAGCCACAATCAGTATGCTTACCAAAAGGGAAAATCAACAGAAACTGCCCTACTTGACCTGGTTGACAAGGTGCAAAAAACCCTAGAGGAAAAGCAAACCGCTCTTTGTGCGTTCCTTGATGTAGAAGGTGCTTTTGATAATACACCCACGGAAACCATTCTTAATGGAATGAGATCAAAGGGAGTAGATGAAACCACCACCAGATGGGTAGAGAATATGCTCTCTAACAGAGTAGCTACTCTAACCCTCAATGAAATAGAACATAAATTCCACACCACGAGAGGATGTCCTCAGGGAGGCGTTTTATCCCCACTACTATGGACCCTCGCAGTGGATCAACTCCTTGCATTACTGCGGGACAAAGATTATGACACACAGGGATATGCCGACGACCTTGTAATCATAATCAAAGGACCCAGCCTCCATATAATCTCAGATTTGATGCAAGGAGCTCTTAATACAATATCTAAATGGTGTAAAGAAAATGAATTGTCCATTAATCCGAGTAAAACGGTGTTAGTACCTTTCACAAAAAAGAGAAAACTGGAAAAACTCGGAAAACTAGAACTTAATGGACAAACAATTCCCTATTCAAGTGAGGTGAAATACCTAGGGGTCACATTTGACCAAAAGTTGACATGGAATCCTCACATGAAAAATATTTTACAAAAAGCAAAAATGGCCCTATGGTCTTGTTGTCGCATGGCTGGAGCAAGGTGGGGATTAAAACCCAAAATTGCTCTATGGCTCTATACAGCGGTAGTGCGACCCATCATCACCTACGCCTCCGCGGTATGGTGCCCCAAAGCTAGCCAAAAGACAACAATAAATTCCCTTAATAGCCTTCAACGTACGGCCTGCCTAACGGCAACAGGGGCCTTCTCCTCTACACCAGGGGCGGCCCTAGACGCACTGCTTAATATAACACCACTCCACTTGCAAGTGCAGAAGGAGGCAAAGCAATGCGTCTACAGAATAAGCACGCTGAACAGGCCTACATGGCGCTCTCAAGCCCTTGTCTCACTTAAGGCCCAGGTATTTGGAAACAGTACCCTCAGCATGCCATCAGATGATATTCATACAGAATGTCAATTCACCAAACTGTACAAGGTGGAAATTCCCTCGAGACACAAATTGGCGAACGATCAAATGTCTGTCGAAAAAGGAAGCCACATTTGGTACACGGATGGATCCAAAAAAGGCGGAAAAGTAGGATGTGGCATATATGGGGAGAGGCCTAAGCTCAGAGCGAGCGTCAGCATGGGTGAATTGGCCTCAATCTTCCAGGCAGAAGTCTTCGCCATCAACAGACGTGCTGAGATTAACCTGGACAGAAACCTCAGAAATCAAAACATCTACATCAATTCGGACAGTCAAGCTGCCCTGTTAGCACTAGAGTCCCTTGAAACCAACTCTAGACTTGTCCTGGATTGCAAGATAAAGCTAAACGCCCTGGCTAACTCCAACAAAGACACACTTGTACCAGGACACTCCAACATTGCTGGAAATGAAGCAGCGGATGAACTTGCCAGGAAAGGTGCGGACACTTCCCTGATCGGACCAGAACCGTTCTGTGGAACCACCAAACAACAGGCTTATTCGCTGATTAACAATCTGGAAAAAATGAGAGCCATCAGAGAGTGGAAGACCGTCAAAGGAAACACACATTCTAAAGCTCTCATACAAGGGTTCAACAACAAAAATACTACAGAGCTACTAGGGCTCAAAAGATACAAAACTTGTGCGGTGGTCAGAATTTTGACCGGCCACTGCAAACTGAACAAACACATGTTTCTAATGGGTAAGAAACAAGAAGCACTATGCAGGTTCTGCCAGGAAGAGGAGGAAACTGCGATGCATATCCTCTGCTCCTGCTGACCATTAATGCATAAAAGAAGTATCCACCTAGGTAGGCACATACTGCAACCATATGAGGTACACAGCATTACAGCCCAAAGAATCTGGAAATTTCTGGACTCAACGGGTATAACAACCTTTAAAATACAAGGGGCCGCCACAATAGATCAACGATTGGTCGAAGCGGCACAGATTGGCCCAACACACTACAATAATAATAAATAATAATAATAATGCCCTCGCCGGGATTCGAACCCAGAACCTCCGTAGGCAGCTTCGTAGGCAGAGTCACTACCAACTAGGCTACGGAGGCTGACAAATCTCGTGTACATGCTGGGACTGATTTTTTTAATATTATATGTGAAATGCGAAAAAGTATTATGTTCTTTGTACACCTACACATCTTATACATGTGGAATATTGAGAGTCCACAATAAGTTCGATTATCCATGCAAATAAATTAACATTCTTTTTTTTAATCACACGTATTGTCATGAAATTTACAGTTACAACTACAACGAGATAAAATCATATTATTATCTAGGGCATAAATCAGTTCCTGAGTTTTGAAATGCTGAAGAGAAAACGAGTTATAAATATAAATCTTACAATTTAGGCCCTCAAAACAGTTCTACTTGAAATTAAAGTTAAAATCTATATTCGCCCTCGGGAATACTATGTGATATTCTAAGAAAAAACATTAATAAAGCTAATATTTTCACAGTTTCTCTGTTTTGCCCGATGATTGACCGGGAGAGAATGCTTCATAGCAGGACTTAATGCTATGAAGCATTCTCTTTTGTTCGCCTTTTGTATGATTTTTATTTTGTACAATAAAGATTAAATAAATAAAATAAATAAATATAACCCAAGCTAATAGTAGATTAGTGTATTTTGAGTAAGCATAAACCTGTATGTTGTCACACCAAAATTCACGCAGTCACACCCGCAATTACCCCTCTCCCTTCAAGCCTCTCGTCTTGATCTAAGTTTGACTGTGGAAAGGAAAGTTCCGTCCGATGTAGACAAAGCTGCCTATAGCCGGGCCTTTATTAGAACTGATTTATTGATGACAGTTTAACTTCGTAGGTGACGCTATTTAACTTTGCCTATGAATAAGTATGTAGAATATTGTGGAATCTACAATTATCCTTAATAATAATAATAATAAGGCCGCAGGGCAGCTTGTGGCGAGCTGTTGGGGAGTAACGACCCCACGGACCCGAGTGCTCCCGAGAGTTGGTCAGGGTCCCCGCCTCCGGCGTGTCTTCGTCGGTCGGAGTGGAACCCCAAGGGGACCCGTAGGACTCTCAGCTCTGGCTTGCCTTAACTGGCCGTCCAGAGAGGAGTCGTCAGAGCTATATGCTCCAGGGGTGGAAGTGTAAATTTGCGTAAGTCGCGAGTTGGTGCAGCGGCCGTCAAGCCACTGCGCAGAAAGCGGTGTACACCTCTCTACACTCCTGAGCCGCCTACACCGGTGTTGCCCCTGGCTGTCTCTTGTGACGGCATTTACGGGGGCCCATTTAGTCGGCGGCAAGTCACCGCCTGCCTCGATAGCAAAGAGAAATCATTGTTATGGCAGGTGTCCGGACCTCTTTTCTATAGTTCCATCTCTTATCCATCCAACCTTCATCACCATAACCTACTAGTCTTTTCCATATAATCTCCAATAGCCTCTATATGCCTGCTGGGACCGGTTCACGGATATCTATTTTTGTGCCCGTGAATGGGTTGCAGCAGGTGTAAAACACAGCAAATTTCTCCAAAGGGCCTCTACGTGTTGGATCTGTATCCCCGCGCAAGCCTATCAAAAGACCGGGATTTATAGGCCCGTGATCAAAGAGAGATACAAATAATAATAATAATAAGCCTTTATTTCCGAATATTACATCATAACAAGATTACAAGATGTCTCTTATTTCGGTGTGCCTAATGGCAAAGGCCTCCTCCAGCCCTTTCCACTGTGTTCTGTCTGCTGCTACTCTTGTCCAAAAGGGTCCTAATGTTAGTTTAAAGTCGTCTTCCCATCTTCTTGTTTGGCGACTTCTACTTCTTGAACCATCCCTTGGGTACCAAACTGTCACCTGCTTGCTCCATTTCTCCTTTTGTCCGCGAAGCATATGGCCAGTCCATCTCCATTTCAACTGATCTATACGGGATAGGATGTCTGTTACCTTTGTTTTACATCTAATGTCTATACTTCTGACTTTGTCCATTAGTTTTAGACCTAGCATGCTCCTTTCCATGCCCCTCTGACATTTTGCTAGTTTCTCCCTATGGTATTTGGTCAGAGCCCAGGTTTCACAGCCATATGTGATGCAGGGAAGGATGCAGGTGTCAAAAGTTTTCTTCTTGATTTTTATGCCTAGTTCTTTGCTCTTCATTATCTCTTTTAAGGCCCAATATTTCTTTCACCCTGTTGCAATTCTCTTGTCGATTTCTTTGGACATTTGGTCTTTTGGCGATATTATCTGGCTCAGGTATAAATATTCCTCTACATATTCTAGCTTCTGTCCATTGACGGATATGTCTACGTGCATGGCGTTTGTCATCATTTTAGTCCTGTTCGAGTTCATCTCAAGTCCAACTTCTCTACTTTCGTCTGACAGAGTTTGTATCATGGATTCCAATTTCAATGGGTCCTCTTCCAGTAGAACTAGGTCATCAGCAAATCTTAGGTTGTTTAATCTTGAACCATTTATATTTAGTCCCAGATGATCCCAGTCTATTTTTCGGAACATTTGTTCTAATACTGCAGTAAAGAGCTTTGATGAAAGTGGGTCCCCCTGCCTTACACCTCTATTTATTGGAAAAGTATCGCCCATGGATTCCAACCTGATGCTGGCTTTACTGTTTTTGTAAATATTTTTGATGATGTTTACATAAGCATTTTGGATTCCCTGCTGCTTTAGGCTCTTCCATACCAATTCGTGTTTGAGGCTGTCAAAGGCCTTGGAGTAATCTATAAAGGCCAGATAAATGTTTTTGTTGTATTCATTGTACTTTTGTATAAGCTGTTTGATTGTATGTATATGGTCTATAGTATTGTAGTCTTTCCTGAACCCCGCCTGTTCTGCCGGTTGATTTTCGTCCAACTTGCCTGATACTCTGTTTAGGATTACTTTAGAGAATATTTTGTACACATTTGAAATTAGAGAGATGGGCCTATAGTTTCCGATATCTTCCTTAGAACCCTTTTTATAAAGCAGTATTATGTGTGATTCTGCCCATTTGCTCGGGATGATGGTAGTGTATAAAATTTCGTTGAAGATCTTTGTTAATACTGGGCATATTTCTTCGATTGTTCCTCTTAATAGTTCATTTTAAATCCCATCCGGGCCAGGAGCTTTTTCCATTTTTTGACTGTTTATGGCTTTTTCTACTTCTGAGGCAAGTATTTCTGGTATAGTCTCGATACTCTCTACTGTATGCTCTTCCTGTGGTGGCATGTTTGGCTGACTAGAATATAGTAAGCGGTAATAATTTGTTGCTATTTTTTGGATTGATCTACGAGAGGTAATTTGTTGTTCTTTATCTTTAAGCTTTGGTATCCATTCTTTCCCTTTTTCCTTGAGAACCTTAAGCGCTTTCCTTGTTCCTCCCGTTTTGTTAATGTGTTCCTCTAATGTTTGGATTCTTCTATTTTTCCTGTCTTTTCTCATACTTTCGCGTATCTGCTTGCTAATGTGGGAGATTTCTTTTAGATTGTCTTTCTTAAATTCTTTTATCATCAAGGTTTTCCTATGTTTGATTAGTTTTAAAGTCGTTTCGCTTAAATATGACTCTTTACTTCTGGGTGTTCGTGTTGCTGCCTGATATTTTAGCTTGTTTTCTACTAGTTTATATTTTTCATTGAGGTCTATATCTGAAGCTACGACTTCCGTCAGATCTATTTTGGTATCTGTGAGGTTGTTGTTTCTGGTGTTTGATTTTAAGTGGTTCGCTAAAATTGCTCTCGGCCTAGGCATTTTTGTATCACTTCCCTTGAGGCAGCTGCGTACCATTCTGTGGTTGGTATTGAAGTTTAAGCTTTGCACTACACCTGTATCGCTAAACAGCCTGGCTTTGTTAGTTAGTATATAGTCAATTTCGTTGTGAACCTTTCCATCCGGAGACCTCCAGGTCCATTTAGTATTTGGCTTTTTGCGGAATTTAGAATTCAAGTGTTAAATTATGTTCAAGCAGGAATTCTACCATTTTTTCTCAATTTTTGCTTCTTTTCCCATATCCGTACTTCCCTATTATATGTTCCTCGCCGGCTTTCTGAGCGCCTACTTGGGCATTGAAGTCTCCCATAATTGCTATATTGTTTTCTGAATACTTCTCGGTAATTTTCCTTAGGTTTTCGTAAAATTGGTCTATGTCCGATTTGGTTACTTTTTCTGTCGGGGAATATACCTGTATGATGGTCCAATGTTTCGTATAATTTGGCAAGATGATATGAAGTACCGCTAGTCTGTCTGATATCCCTTCGAACCCTATAATACGACTTTTGTGTTTCGACTTTACCAAAAATCCTATTCCTCTTTGTCCAGGTATTTCACCCTTGTGGTACATAATATATTGGCTTCTTTCTTCTATTCCCTCCCCCATTCTTCGCATCTCGCTTATCCCCAGGATATCCCACTTAATTTTTTCAATGGCTAACTCTAGTTCTTGCAAACTTTCTGGTGTTCTCAAGGTTAATGTATTTAGAGTACATAGATATAGATTTTTTACTTTTTCTCTTACTGGTTTATTTTGATGTTGGCAGACTTGTGTTACAGTTTGGTTTACATACTTGTCTAATACTGTTTGTTTCTTTGTTTCTAAGATTTTAAAAGCAGTGTTTTTGTTTGGTATTTGAGTACATAAATTTTGTTTCTTTTTTCGAGTAGCTAAATTTGGTAAATTTGCTACTGCTGGAGGGTGGCAGTCTGTCGTCCCACGGGGACCAGCCGGATTGGGACCTAAATAGTTAATTGTGTTTTCGTAAGTTTGTTTTCGTGTGTACCGGTTCCGGCTGGTGGGTAATTGTTATTGGTCGTTGCTTTCAGAGTTTTCAGAAAGTGAGTTTGGTCATGAGCGCCTCGCAAAAAACTCTAGTGCGTTAGTTTTGTTGAGTTTCTTGGGGGCCGTTTGACTGGCTCCTCCTCCGTTGTGATGTGTTTGTTTGGGTGTTTTAGACGGTGAGCGTTTTCTTTTATCATTGCCTCTTTCCTGGTTGGGTTTTTCCTTTATAATCAATTTATCGTAACGTATAATGGCAAGCTTTCCTTTTCTTGTTTCTTCTTGCTGTATTAACTTTAACTTATTTCGGATTTGCAGTATGTCTTTCGGGAAATCTTCTGTAGCATACATATTTTCTGGAAAATGTTTGTTGTTCTGTAAAATCGCTAGTCTTCGCCATGCCAACGTTAGTTTTATCAATATGGGTCTCCTTTTCGTATTGTCTTTTTTCCCCAACCTGTAGACCTCACTTATTTCCCACTTGTCGAAGTCGTCTAATTTAGCTTCCTTTGCCATGATGTTAAGAGTTTTCAATACCAGTTCCATGAGACCATAATGGGATTCTTCATTTTCCTCTATTCCATGGAGTATAACATTATTTTTCCTTACGGTCTTCTCTAAACTCTGGATCTTGCTTTGTAACAATGTCACCTCATTTTTTAGCCTTGTATTCTCTTCCGTTATGGGGTTTAATTTCTCATCCAATGTAGTTGTCAGGGTTTTAGAGAAATTTTCCGTCATGGTGGTCGTTTGTTTCGTAAATTCTTCTTTTATTTCTTTTGTTCTTGCATTAAACGCTTGATTCATTTTTTCTAATAAAGAATCCATTTGCTTTTGCTCCATTTTTCAGGTTGTGACTAGTTTTCTACTATTTGGTAGTCTTTCTTTATGTATGGCCACACTGGTGTTGAGTGGGCAACTCTAATCGTTGACTGAAGTGAATTTCGCCGTGGCAACACAGAGACGATTTGTCATAGACGTCAAACGTCAAAATGTCATCTACCAAATACGTTATAGGTTATACTTATATCGCTAGTTATTGATATATATAACGTTTTTCTGGTGATTTTGGGCACTTTTTGCTTCGAAATGTTCACTTTATTCGTAAGATTATTGTTTCTTATGTGCCTCGAGTTGTGATTAATCGATACACGTCACTTTTGTCCCGAAATAGTGGTTTTTTGCACTCGATTTATATTTATAAACACACAAAGCACTTTATGCGCACCTCACTTGACAGCTGTCAGAACCGGACCGGACAATTATCCTTAGGTACCATTTATTCTTGTTGTTAGGTAAGCACAGAATTAGATTTGGATAGAAGAAACAAGTTCATTCATTTGTATGGCGGCCGAGCGTGTCAGATTTTGTACTGAAGTTGTTACTTGCCTATGATTTTAAATATGTCTCAGGCCCTTGAGTATTCATATTTTTTTGTGTTGTTGCAATTAATATTACTTAAGGAGGCATTATTAATGTTTTTGTTCACTTCAACTTACAAAATTTGACGCCCGAAAGCTGCAAGCTGCGATTAAAGACGGACAACTTAGTAGATTTTACTGAGTTCATTTGACACGCTAAGTAGATACGTTTGCTTGATCTATGGTATATATGACATCTGTGTAGGTAAGGTACCTAGTCATGTCATACACCGTGGCACCCTCCATTTTACGCTACTGCAAAATAAATGTGCAATTGTGTTACCTAATCAAAACCTATTGAGCACGGAAGCGCTGATCTTGCGGATTAGACTTACCTAAAAGTAATTAAATCACATATATTTTATTAAAATGTTTACGATGCTCACTAATTGTAATTTACTGATTCGGAACTTATCAGCATGGGTATATTACCTGGAAAGATTAATAATAAGGAGGACAAATGGCATGACAAACTTTCCTAATCACTGAAACTTTTTTTATTTAAGGAACACTACAAAATGTTACTTTGCCTAAACCAAAAAAATCTTCAATGAAAGACACACCAAAATAATTTCTTGATAACTTTTTGATTGAAGATCTTTTTGATTGAGGCAAAGTAACATTATTCACCTATGGGTGAAGCTAATGCAATATTACTTAAAATAAATATTAAATATATAGGTACCAGTCACACAAGATTCGAAGTGTAATTATAAATTACGAGTACCATATAGATGTGAACAGTGCACGAAACTTTCTAGATTCCTTGGGGAGTCTGAAAGTTATGGATCAAGACGTTTATGTACGAAATAGCTAAGTAATATATAAACGGGGACCTCACTGTATTAGATATTAATAAAGAATGAAACAAGGAATATTACCTAATGTGTATTTTGTCAATTTTAATTTATGATTCATATTTATTTAGTATTAATCGTTAATTTTACATTGAGACGCATGAAAAGACTGATAAACGAAAATCCAAACTCAACTCAAAATTTGTATTCAAGATCATAAGCATACAAATATAAACACCAAAAAGAAAGAGAAACAAACGAACAAGACCCGATCACGAAATAGGTCCCACTCACCATTATGGTAGCCGTACCATGAACTGCAAGTAACGGTTACGTAAACGTTTACTGGATACGTAAAGCAGTACATCACTCTCGCACTGATGTATTGGAGCGAGCGTGATGGACTTATTTACGTATCCAGTAAACGCTCCTGGTGCGGCTATAGACACAAGGCGTTCTAGCCGTACCATGAGCTAACGCTGTGTTTTTGTTTTGATTGAATGCGGATTTATTTTCTATCCGGCTCGCACATGAAAACGAACAACTTTCTCTATGGGACTCATATCGAAATAATGAAAAAAGATCGCCTTTCTGTAGGTACAATGGAAACTGTTTTTTTTTTCGAGATTTTGATTAATTCCATAAGTAAATTTGTTAGTTATCATGAGCATATGCAAACACTAAGCGGTCAGCAACAAATTTTGTAACACCTTATACAGGGTGACTTTTTTTCGACCGTTCAAATTCTACGTAGTGAATGTGTAGGTCATACTGACCAACTTTTACTATGGGGACAAAGTCGAAATCGCGAAAAAAAAATCAGCTGTTTCATACATTTCGGCCGGCGTAATGCCGCCAATTTGTATGAAACAGCTGATTTTTTCGGTCGAAAAAAAGTCACCCTGTATATCTGACTGCTGTTTGGACCAGACGCTTACGTAGCGCCGCCTAGTGGCAGAAAAGATATCGGAAATGATTGATTTTTTGGATATTCATCATTATAACACTTGACATCAACCTTTGAATTCACAATCGGCTTACTCTCCTTTTTTTCAACCGGCTGCCATTGCTTATTTGTGGAAAAAATTAAAGTGCATATTTTCATAAAATACCCTATATCGAGTAAAAGCGCAAAAACAAAACAATTAACCGCCTCCAACGCCCCCCTCTGCTGGAGACATGGCCGTCCCGTGAATAAATTATAATGATAAGACTCATGCCTTCGCAATATTGAAGGCTTTTTGATAATTAAGCGAGCCTCCCTCGTAATTTTTACGGATCCTGATGTTTCCCCCCTCAAACCGAGGACACTTGAGATGCTTTTCATCTTTGGTTTGTCAAGTGACGTCAACCGCTTAAGCTGGCTCGGGCTATAGGTCATGCTTTAATGATGAATCTGTTATTATTATGTTTGAAGTCAATGTAATTTTATTTTTCTAATCGTCGACTGTAATGTTTGAATTAAGATTAGGTACGTATACATTACTGCGATCGCCAATCCGCTTGCCCAGCGTGGCGATGGCATTTGCCTCCTAAAATGCGTCTATATGCATAGTTAATAGGAGAGGCCTACGTCCAGCAGTGGACTATCATAGGCTGATGATGATACAAAATTATTAATCGTATACATTTACATCGAGTTCGCACCATTATACAACGTTGTAGGGAATAGCAAAAAAGTCAATCCCACAATGTTGTAACAGATGTGCTTACCATAGACAAAATCAACTGCGAAAGACTCTGGTTGACACGGGATTCGAACCCGCTTCCTCTGAATTGCCGGTCCAACGTGCTTCCACTTACATCAAACGACTTTCCGTGAATCACATCGAATAGTCAATGTTTAGCAAAAAGACTTGAACGAGCGGCCACCTCAGGATCTGTACTTCATTTCAGCGTATTTATTTCATTATTTGTATTTGTTTATTTATTTTATTGACTCGTAGAAAAAATATTGTACACAATAATGTTATAATCAAGCTCTATTATAACACGATTGTGTAAAATACTAATTTAAAACTTCGTAACATAATTACCTATTGGTTGCAATATTTCTTCACAACTTTATGTATTTATATGATTCAGGAGATATCAGGTATTCATATTATATACTTAAATAGTCACAAAACATCCGTTTATTTCTTATTAAATGATTTACCGTAAGCTATATTTGGAAAAATTATATCTGACGCCCAAACTAGAACGCTTAGAATACCTATCAGGATGGCCGTGCCGGAGAATGCAACCTTCCAACTCCATCTCTCGCAATTGCTGTGACTTGATTTGAATATGTAGGTACAATATCTACCACTTTGTTGACATTTTGCCCAAATAACCACCGCGCAGGCTTCACAGACTCCATGGCGATCACACACGTACCACAGTGGCCAAATAGAATATTTGTGCGTCGGTATTGGCAGCGAGCCTGCACTGTACTCGTAAACCTTTCATATCTGCGGCTGGCTGAGCTAATCGAATCCAGCCTGTCTATTCGCAAATCATCTGGCCTTTTAACCCATCCCTACGAACCTGACCTATTTAATGAGTCGAACTCTCAAGGGCCGATATGTGGAAACCTCGACACAAAGGCACCATGAAGAAATAAATAGACATTATTTATACAAGGGTGCAAAATTTTTACCCATTTTTCTTACAATATGAAATTGAAACACGAGCAATCAAAATGAATATATAGTTGGACCACGAGCAAAGTGAGTGGTTCTAAAATAGAATCCTGAGTGTAACAGTGTTTTAACTTACGATTACCCTTGCACGCGTGTGTAACACAAAACTTTTCTCCTCAGTACGAGTATAGCGAGAAAACTACTGCGGGACGATTTGGAATGGTAAATAATGTATTCTTACTGCCGTCACCGAGCGGCTTGGTTGAGTGTACTTTTAAATCTAGTTTTCTACGCTCTCGATCCGTGGTCCAACCGCTATTTCCAACTGGTTGTGCCACGGGGAAGTAAAATTATCCGTAGTCCAACCGATTGTACTACTAGGAAGTGTGTTTACCCGTGGTCCAATTGGTTGTACCACGGTACACTAAATTAGTCGGTAGTCCAATAGTAGAACTTATATTTACGTATACTAGTTGGACAATTGCCCCTCAGTTGTACTATGGGTCATAATTAGATGACAGTAAAAAAAAAGTAATCTGACATTTGAACCACGGATAATTTTACTTACCCGTGGCACAACCAGTTGGACATAGCGGTTAGACCACGGGTCGGGAGCGGTTTTGTAGGAAAATAACAGTGAATTACGGAGGTCTGACAAAAGCTGGATCTCATTGAGAATGTAGTGCAGCCTCGTGAATAGCAGCCCGGGTCCGCGGCCCGCAATATGACCCACTTCCATTTAAAACTCGGGCACAAAGAAATTCGCGCAATATTCACAGGGATAAATACCAGTACCTGCCAGTTAATGGGCTTAATCAATAAATATTTAAGTATCTTATTCTATTTGTCAGCCTCCGTAGCCTAGTTGGTAGTGACCCTGCCGACGAAGCTGGAGGTTCTGGGTGTATTTATTTATCACAAATATTTGTTCCTTGGTCACGGCTGTTTATGTATTTAAGTATCTATATATATCTATCTATTATATATATCAAGCCTTAATTGAGCTTGCCGTGGGACTAGGTTGATTTGTGTAAGATGTCCCAAGATATTTATTTATTTATCTTAAATATTCCGTAGACAGCTGCATACAAATTATTTAATTCATTTCGTGTGTTACCGCTATGTACAATTGTTCACTTTATAATTTAACCCTTAAATGCAGGACCTTGACAACGATTTATTCAAATTTGAATTCTGACATGCTGTCAATAGTCAAAAATTCATGATGCATATAAATCACTATGCATTTAAGGGTTAAAATATGCACAATTTGCAAAAAAAGTGTGTAAAAAGTTTAACTAACATTTGATTTATCGCTTGAAAGTACCTTAAATACCGTAGATAGGGTACTTTGCAGAAATAAGACTTTAAGTTATTTTTAAAAGGTAATCCTGCATTCACAGATTTTCTAAGAAATACTTTTTAGTTCTAGGAATCGAGTCATAGACTTTAATTGGCTTTGTTTACTATTTATGTCCATAGATTAAGTATTTTGTAATTGCTGTTGATGTCCTTAATAGCTAAATAAATAAAAAAAATATATGAAAAATATACGTCTCGTGTTTTTATTCTGCCAATCGAGACCATGCATCTACATAAACAAATAATTCTTCTAAAGTAACATTGTATCTCAAAACGGAAAAAATACTGTATTATGTAATGAATATTTTAATGAATTATTAAAATTGCACCCTCATTGTGCCTGCACATCCGGTATATATCTTTAATAAAAAAATAAGTAGATTAATGAAAAAAATAAGACATCCACTGTGAGTAATGTGAGTACTGCTAAATGTGCTAAATGCAAAAGTGACAAAAACCCCAATGGTACCTAACTTGAAAAAAAGGATCCTTCTTAGCTTGAATAGCAATAGGTATTAGAGAAACAAATGAATATCTAAATAAAAGACAAAGAAGTACATGTATAATAAAATGGAACATAATAACTGTGCATGTTTGTATGTAAAAAAATAAATCAATACTAAAGCTTGTTTTCTCACTTACTGATTCTATCATAGTTCTTGACACTTTAATTATGGCAATGGTCCAAGTAAAAGGCGAATGACATAATGTTTAGTTAAATTTTTAAGGCACGTTAAAAATACTATTGTAAAGTGTATTGTCGTAGGTAATTAATTACAGATAATCAATTAAATTACGATAATTTTAGTTTAGTTATACTAATAATTAATTTCACACCGCAGCATCGTAATGGAGCATGAGTATATATTTCGTTACAAGATGGGACAACAATAACGCTTGTTTTCTTACGTACATTTAATGTATATTTTCCTGGCCCGTATATTATGTATGTTTGGGTGACTCACTCTCTGGGTAGACAACGAACTATGTAAAATGTTCGAAACGTCGGGATGTAATTTGTAAATTAATTAATATACGTGACATAATCCGTGTCCGTAGTTTTATAATTTATTATAATGCTAAAATTCCTTCATTTTAATCACACGATATTATCAACCTACTTAAGCATAAAGAGTTACAAAAACATAAAAACTTTGCTTAATGTGCCACTTGTTTAATATTTATAAGTACTTCTTTATAACCCACAAGTGTTTTGTGCAACAAAACTTTTTTTTTTTTTTTTTTTTTTTTTTTTTTTTTTTTTTTTTTTTTTTTTTTTTTTTGAATAATTTAATGTGTTTTATTTAAAATAGTGAAGTCATGGAGCGCCGGAAAATAGTCGTAAAAAGTTCCGAAAAATGGACATTAAAAAAAATCATAATTCTCACAGAAATTATTTTCTTGAATACCTACTCTTTATTGACGACGTTGCTTGGGTTTATTGAATCGTACCTCTGGCGTTGTTGAACTCGGTATTTTTTGATATGTATATGATATCTAAATTATGTAATATTTTGTAACCGACTTTAATAAAAAAAAGTTATTTGTTATACAAGTCGTTGTTTTTGGCGCGCGATTTAGTACCAACTGAAAGCCGAGCAAGCGAAGGATTCTAGATTTGCACCCTGAGAAAAGCGAAACAAAACCTTCATCGTATTCTACAAATTCATGACTATGCTTCACAATCTACAAATTTATATCATTCGTTGTTATGTTTCGTCATCAGTTCATCACTCACTCATCTATGTTCAATTTAAAAACCGTTAACCGTTTCAAGATTGTAAAACGTATGGAAGTGGCTCCATAGTTACAGTATTTTTTATTTTATTTTGTTTTATTTTGTTTACAGTACTATCTTAAATAAAGTATAATAATCGCTACCGCTTTGCCTTTGAACCATGCATCAATATTCAGAAGCTTGAAGTAGCAATTTCACTAACATTACTCGGTGGTAGCAGCTCCATCTATTGTTAAGTAGTGGTACTGCACTTCGCTTTTTCTCTGAAGCACAATCTGATTGATGCCAGTGTCGCCATCTGCTATGGAGTAGACTACCTAACTGTAACCTTGTAAACAGTTCTGTACCTTAAATACGTGTAATAAAAATATGTATATTAATATAAAATATTGTTATTCTGTTACTGTTATGTGAGGATACTAAATAATACATTCAATACTTCTTATTATGACATGTAACGAAAAAAAAAGAAGTATTTTTTACGGTTATATCTAAGTAACATAGGTACGGTCGGCTCTAATAATACGTATACGATTTTGATCCTTATGCCTTTAACATACGTTCCGAAATGTATACATATTATTAAACGTGACTGTACCTACATTTTTCAGTAGAAAACAAAAAAAAAATATGGCTGATTTTCCTAAGCATTGGACGTCTTTGACATAATATATATATCGTGAACCACGAGCGCAATGTGTTTACGTTAATCCTAATAAATATCCATAATTTTAACTAAAACTATAATAATTATGTGAACTCAATCACTCAAGGGTTTTAAGTTGGTGAAAAAACTAAGATTGTGTTCTAAAAAAGTGTGATTATGAAATAATTCAAGGATTTAGATTTGTTTACATTATTTTAGTTTTCTATTGATGAACGGTATACTTATTTACATATATTATAATCGTTTCTCGAAAGTCTCGAAACATCACTAGCCCTATGTATAATATTATAGTACCTTATAATAATATTACATGTACCCAACCATAGATTGACGTGTAACTAGGAGTGTATGCCAAATACGTGTAACTTGAAAAATGAACAGTAGGTACCTTACCTACTGTACCTAGAATGCTGAATGCTAAATTTCGTACTCTCTAGCGACATCTACAGCTATTATTGTGTAAGCCGTGCCACGTTAATTTTACTGACATCTAGTGGACAGCATACAAATGATCTCTGATGGTACGTTGTACGTTCCACAGAATAGATATAGTTGTTTACCTAGTCTATGTTAGACGGCATAGATGGCAGAGCCTATGTATTATTATTTATTTGCATAGAAAATAAATTAGACTTATTCCGTGATTCTTTTTGTCTTGTGTACAATAACCGACAGGAACATTAAGAATTATTAAAACTGAGTTCAGGCTGTTTTCGTACTTTCTCAAAAGTTATCAAGTCGAAAAGTTCTTAATCTTCATAGTAAAGGAAAGGAAGTAAGTGTTGCGAAGATACTCCTGACCTTTGTCACGGCCATGGAATGTACTAAAAGCCTATGTTACCTAACTTTGTATATAAGAGTAGCTGGGTTGGAAACACATCGCTGACAATGATCTAGTACTGGTTTGGAACTGGAATGGCTGTCTACATTATTCCAGTGCCGCTGGTTTTGGGTGAGCTGGAATGAAAAGTTGACGGTCTTTCCAGTCACTGGACTGGAATGCTCACTGGAAGCATTCCAGTGCATTCCAGTGTCTATTCACATTATTCCAGTAGCATTCCAGTACTGGTTTGGATGCTACTGGAATAATGTGAATCGGGTATGAGATTGACATGACGCCGTGATTCGATATGTAACTTTCTTTGTATCCATCATGCTCGTACGGCATGGGTACGAGTGAAATGGATAGAAAATTAATGTAAAGTTAAACGTCAAATCCAAACGATATCATAAGCTGACAGATGTCACGCTGATTTAATTATTTAGATTTGTCATTTTATTTACGCCGGAACATTAGTTAACATACTGTCGCCTATGCATTGAAACTAAGTGAGATTTGCCTTCCACAAAACTGAGGGTTAAATACTAAATGAAGAACTTTAATTTAGGAACAAGTGCGTAGGTATCTACTATACAATTTAATATTTTTTTTTTTTTTTTTTTTTCGGTTCACGTCGGTGGCAAACAAGCATACGGCCCGCCTGATGGAAAGCAGTCACCGTAGCCTATGGGCGCTTGCAACCCCAGGGGTGTCACATGCGCGTTGCCGACCCAATAAGAACTTGTACACTCCTCTTTTGAAGAACCCCATACTGTAGTCCAACGGGAAAACATCGGCAGGGAACTCATTCCACAGACGGACCGTCCGCGGGAGGAAGTTCCTCTGAAACCGCACGGTGCGCGACCATTTAGGTTGCAAGGTGTGAGGATGAGCGCCCAGTCGGTGGCGAGCGGTGCGATGATGAAAAGTGGACGTTGGCATCATGTCGAACAGTTCTTCAGAGCACAACCCATTGTACAGACGATAGAACACACATAAGGAGGCGAAATAAACTGGTCATTGATTAAAAGTGCATATTGGTGAAACAAGAGAGGCAAAACATACAAACTATGCTTCGCAGACACTGCCGGTTACTACCGCGGAAGACTAGACCCATAACCCTTAGGAGACCTATCAATGCTACTATCTCCGGCGATGGAAGCTTTCATATACTGCGCAGTCCGCTTAGCATCGAGTTGTTGGTAGGGAGTTCGCTACAAATTCGGAAAACCGAAGTATCGAGCAAATAAATCGTACAAAATAACACCATCTATAAAATTTGCCTCCATCATGCCCTTGCACAACAATCTTTTTGTACCTATACAGAGTGAAATCTTTTACATGATACAAAATTATATTTTCTGGGTCTACTCATGATTGCGATTAACTTTTAGATATAACTACTATAGTCGAGTGCATTAATATGTACTATGTAGGTACCTATTCAAATTAATACATATTAATGACAACTCGATTGTAACTAGCGACAGCTGGTTTCACAATTTGTATGGACATGCAGATTTTGTGGTAACTTTTTCAATAATGGTTCCATAGTAAAAGTCAGCTGTAATCATGAGATTCATGAGTAGATCCAGAAAATATGATTTTGTATCATGAAAAAGATTTCACCCAGTTTAATGGCCTATTGATGTTTCGCAAAGCTTACGCTAAACATTAAAAACTGTTAGTGTTGACCACTCGACTTTTGATGTAAAATTAATGAAGAAGCTGCACAAATTATATTTAACTGATACTTCGATGCTGCGACATTGTGGTATAAAATATACCTACTATTCATCAAAGCAATGGTAACCAAACCAGAAATTCTAGAATAGATAGGTACGTAATCGAAGCAGCAAAACACGGTGACT
Organism: Thaumatotibia leucotreta; assembly: GCA_025490895.1. Lineage (NCBI taxonomy): Eukaryota > Metazoa > Arthropoda > Insecta > Lepidoptera > Tortricidae > Thaumatotibia > Thaumatotibia leucotreta. The sequence goes on from JALPQI010019369.1 coordinate 21,587, forward strand.
GTACCTAACGGTATCCATCGACACTGGCTTTCTCTCTTCCGTACTAAGCCAATACTAGTCTGATATAGTCTTATTTTTTTCTAGTATTAGTTCCACCATTGTATGCAATAAGTGAGTTAAGTGTCTATAGTCGGTGGCCACATATCCGGTTCACGCTTAACGAAATTCTTGAACCACTGTACTTACCTACTTGCATGTCCGAAGTCAAGTTGACGTGCCAGTACGGTACGGACGTGTCGCTCTTTGTTTAAAAAAAAGTGTGTATTGTGTCAGTGTTTTTGGGGGTATCTTTTAGGAAATTGTGAGTATATTTTTTTATCTCAATTTTCGTAGTCTCCAGTAAAATTAGTGCTCGAGTTTTTAGATTAAAGTGATAAGGTGAATTAATCAAAACGTGATTTATTAGTCGTTTGATTATATGAAATGCGGTTGCGTATAGTTTTAGTAGTTTTGTAATAAAGTAAATAGAAAGTATAGTTTGCCGAAACGCGTACGGACGTTACGGCAATTTCGCTTTCTTTTGTACTGCGATCGTTCGCCAAACTTTCTTAGTTACGGCAGATTAGTCTGATGTTTTGGGCTACTTAATACAAAGTTTAGTTACTTTTGATTATGGATATTCTCCAATAAGTATTACTTCCCCAATAAGTAAATTTGTAGGTGCCTGCACAGCACGTGATTAAAAATGTTTAGTTTTTTAAATTTCGGTTTCATTTTATGTTTGTGGTTAGGACTTAGTCAATAAAAATCTGTTAAGTTTAAAGTAGCCATCTAAACATACGAATTTATGAGTTGGTTGGGTGTAACAAAATATTTATACCTACTTAACTGAACATTATTTGATATAATGTACAGCCTAACATACTTCGTTCATTGCAAGGTAGGTATCTAATAAGTTTAACAGCTTAATAATGTTTCAGTGAAAAGTGAATTAAGTTTTCAACCACGCCGTAAAACGTATTGCGAAAACACAAATCAAATTATTTATTAACTAAATAGTTTCATTTGTACTTTTAATTTTTCTCCAGTAGTCACACTACTTAATACTATATAACAGGCATCAGCCGCGAAAGCTGAGTACGTGGGTTCGATCCCCACCTCGGACATAGGTGATCTTGGTCGTTTTTCTTTGGTATATGACATCTAATATTTATAATTCACGCCATAAAATTTAAGGAAAACGCCAATTCAATCAAAAATAAGTCCCAACTAAGACAAGGACCCCAATGATCGACATTCAGTTTTAATTTCTTACTTTAGGACTAAGACTGAAGTGTCTGTTACTGTTACCTGTCAGCCAAAAAAAGTGTCCATCACCGCTGGTGCTAGCACCCTACTCTTATAAACCAATCAGTAACTTAGACTCACTTACATACTACAATTATTGCATTCGTGCATTCATTTCTATCACACGTTTTTTTAATAATAGGTGAACTCTCACGCATATATGATCGATTCATGCTTTACTGTCATTCATTACAGTTGCAGTCCAGGTGCAATATACCTATACCATGTGGGCATTTATCTCGTAATACGTCCATACGCTTATGATAACAGGACAAGCCTCTATATCCTTATGATGGTTATACTTTTATCGTTTATCGTGCCATGCGTCACATTTGCATAATTGTTATAACGTGACGACAACGATAACGAACGATAAACACGGAACCATCATAAGCCTGCACGACTGAGATAGGCTGGTGATGATGATGACACTATAAGTTAAAACGTAACCTGCATCTCACGTCGCTCTATTTCTAACGGTGCAGTTGATATTCGCACCGCCTGCATCTAATAATGCTATCTTGAGCATGTACCTCGATAGATATATTAGTTATGGATATCTACATATCTAGGCGGCATTTATTCTAGTGGCAGGAATGTATTAAAATGCAGTCTCTGATAGATGTTTACTACGGAAAATGTGTTCTAGACAGTGATTCCGAGGTTATTGATTTTATCAATGTGAGGCGCTTAGAAGTTGTATCAATTAGTTGTAACCTATATAATTTGGTAACTTAATTTTAAATCAATTACTTTGGGCATAACAAGCCACTGGGCTTTATGAGAATTGGGATTATTATATCCTGACGTGTGTCATTTTCTCATTTAGTCCGACAGAATACAAATCGTAGATATAATTGCAATAAAAAAGGAAAAAAGGAGAATCCCTTCTCTAGCTTTTCTCTCATACCTGCTGAAAAGTGTCACTTTTCGTGCCTAAGATTCATAAAAGCATTTCTAAAGCCATTGACTATTGATTCGTAAATTGTATTGCCTAGGTACTCGACTCATCCCTATTTAACTCTTTGGCATTTGAACACGTATAACCGCGCATAATTCAGAAACTTGTTTTTTTTTTATCTACTAGTATTGCTTATCTGGTTTACGGTTTATGCCTTTGCTTATTATATAATATTCTGCTACTTGTCACAAGAGAATACGCTCTATAATATTAGGTGAGTAATTTCAGTTTGGTAAGTCCAATCATTATTGTGACTATTGTGAGAATGATTATAAGATTTATAACATTCTTCGCAATCCGCTTACATCACTCATATAATATTTGCTGTAGACTTTTAGGACCACAGATTACTTTCAAAAATTCTGCAGAATTTGGTTCTTGAATGGAACTAGTCACTTGTATAAAGATCGATTCGAAGGAGTATAATGTAGTAATATTATTCAAACGTTAAATATATTCAAAATATTTTTGTCTTATCTTTTTAATACATATTGCGATCGTTATATACAGAAAATAATATATGTCGATGTAAAAGTTGATTGGCCCTATAATTAGTATCACCAATATTAAAGTATTCTCATCAAAATTAGGCGATCATAATTATATTATTATGAACCAGCTCAAGTATTCAGTAAAAAATCCTTGCCATTTTGTCGACCTTTCTCTGGTTTATTCCACGAGTGGATTTTAAGCAAAATGACCATGAATGTTGCACCTAGCAATGTGCAAGCTGTAGAACATTCTTGAAAATATTTTAATAGTGTGCAAATCCTCCGTTATTACATCCGAATTAGAATTTCACGGAAAAGTTGATAAAATCAAGCCTAAATAAATTCAGTATGTTATATATACAGAGCGCTATGTAGTGCTCAGCATAAACCACGTAAAGCTTGTATTGATCTAAGTAACTACTAGCCATTGATACTATTATCAGACGTTTACTTATGCCCTTCCCGACAACCTAATCCTGTGCTACTTATGCATATTTTGATAATAAACTGAAAATTCGAACTAAACTCCGGCATACGATTATCTTACGGAATGAAGTGGATATCTAATCTACTGTACATATATTCCATGTGGCCACATAGACGAAACCGAAACTACCGGTTTAAAAACTACATAAACTAAAAATTATATTAATCAAGTTCCAAAATCAAAACAATTCTGTCGAATGGCCTATTCGTTCAACGCCCTGCGTTTGCGCACTGCCCAAGGTTGGCAGATCCGTTACGTTGCGTGCAAGAGTAAGTACCGACTGTACCGAGCCAATGCAAGATATTAAGTATCTGGCGTAATTGTTAGTGACACGAACTAATGGTTACGCTGTGGGATGGTGGGGCAATTTTGCATATCGTCAAATCATCTTGAAGGATTTGCTCAAAACAAAAGTATCGAGGTTTCGAAGAAATATTCAGGGGTCCCGGTCCAGGGGGCTGCTGATATGGCAAAAGTAATGTAATTTTATTTTTTACCACCTTATTTATACTTAAACATATCCTAACTTAGCACGCCGGTGACAGCTGGTAACCATAGTTACCAGCTGTCACCGCAAGCAATAGAGTGGCTAAGTATTGTTTGTCACTTTCGCTATTATAGACATATTATTAAGACTGAAAGGGACGAACAATACTTAGTTGCTTGCTAAGTTAGGGGACGTTTATGAATAAAACGTAACTAAGGTAAGGCAGTTAGTTGATTATGAATATAAAAGGGCTGAAAGAGACTGATTGCGTCCGAGATGTTTTTAACAATGAAAGATTGGCAATGAGACACCGGGTTATACTTTCTTTAGTTAGATTATATGTAAATGCTTATATAGTACAGAAAAGTAAAAGGTAACTGAATAAACAAAACTATGTTTTAGGTGGTTTAGGTGCATATAGTACTACTTAGTATAGGTTTTTGATATTTTCAATAAGTGGACTTTTCCTTTTAAAAAAATTAGAAGACCCTTAATTAAGTACCTGCTCATCACCTAATAATAATTACCGTGCATATTACGTTATTTCCATTACATTTAATATGTAATACTAGTAATTATCATCAATGTGAGATGGATTTTACCACATTAACAAATTGTCGAGCCCTAATATTATTAATTAACTATTTTGTATATTTTTTTTATCAATCTTCTTTCCCTCCTTCATTATTTCCCTATCTACGTAACTGAATCGAAAAATAAAATAATGTTGAAATAATATCCGGTAAAAAGCAGCACACCGTAAAGTTTCAATGAATGAATTTGGCGTAAAGAGCATTAATGCAATTGATAATCGGTTAAGCCAATGGCTTTCAACCTTTTCTTTAACAAAATACCGCTTAACTAGCTGCAATATAAATACTCATACTCACACTCATACTCATTTATTAGTAAAATATAATTACAATTTTACAAGTCAAAAATAGGGTACACAATTCAAATACAAATTACATCATTTATAACTTACATATGTCCAGGTATAATTAAATTTTAATGTCAACAGTGTCATTATAAATAATAAATAAGAAACTATCCAAATACAATTAACATACAAATTATTCATAATTTAAGTTTTCAAAAACTCATCTAGACCGTAAAATGCTTGCGCAGTTAACCATTTCCTTAATTTATTGTAAAATGTCGTATTGTTTTCAATTATCTTAATGTTGTCGGGTAATTTGTTGTACAGACTTGGACCAACGATATGCATGGTTTTTGAGGATTTGGCTAGTCGGCAACATGTCGTGTCAAGTGTATATTTGTTTTGTTCAGCGATTCTTTTGCTTTTATATAATCTTGTTGGAAATATGTGTATATTAGTTCGGCCGTATTTAATTATGTAGAATATATATTGTGAGGTAAATGTCATAATATTATTATTTATGAATAGTGGTCGAGCATGTGTGGCATGTGGTACATGTGAGATTATCCGGATCGAGCGTTTTTGGAGTACAAATACTCGTTGCCATTCCGCTGCTGTACCCCAAAGCTCCAGACCGTAACACATCGTCGAATGAAACAGTGCAAAATAACTCGATCTAAGCTGTTTTCTTGATAATATTCGTGCTAATCTACTCAGAGCGAAGCATGCGCCGGCGCAATAAATAAATATCTTGGGACATCTTACACAAATCGACCTAGTCCCACGGTAAGCTCAATTAAGGCTTGTGATGTGGGTACCAAGCGACGATATATATAATAGATAGATACATATAGATACTTAAATACATAAACAGCCACGACCGTCGACCAAGGAAAAAATATTTGTGATAAATAAATACACAAATGATGCCCTCGCCGGGATTCGAACCGGGACCTCCAGCTTCGTAAGCAGGGTCACTACCAACTAGGCTACGGAGGCTGACTGTTATATTTCATTATATCTGAAGACTTAGACGTAAGATAATACCCTAAAAAGATCGGTTCGTCTTGTATGCCAGCAACAAATCAATTAGGAATTCGGCAATTCTCATAAGTTATATCACTTTTTGTCTGCTGCCTGATGACTTGGTTCTTAGATACCGTGCCCATGGTTATTGGTAAACTGGCCTGCAGAGGGTAGTGAAGTGCATGGTCGTGGCCCACAGGTTGGGAGCCGCTGGGTTTAGTCAAGTGGCAAGTCGAGTGATGCAAGCGAGGCTCGGCTGGCCGACTGACATGGATTTGAGCAACTGTGGTTACTACATTCTTGACCGCTTGATTTTGCCGTGTTTGAACAAAAGTGTGTAGTATTCATTTACTATTAATTTATTTCATCATCATCATCATCATATCAGCCGATAGACGTCCACTGCTGAACATAGGCCTCCCCCAAAGATTGCCACAATGACCGGTCCTGCGCCACCCGCATCCAGCGGACTCCTGCGACCTTCACCAGGTCATCGGTCCACCTTGTGGGGGGCCTACCCACACTACGCCTTCCGGTACGTGGTCGCCACTCAAGAACCTTCCCGCCCCAACAGCAATCGATTCTACGCGCAAATTAATTTACTAGTTATTATTAATATACTATTTAGTTGTTAATGACACTCTCTTTAGTTATAACTACAAAATTTGTACCATAAAATACAGCACACCAAATGCACAGTTAGTAAACTATAATAAGCTACTTTCGTTTTGCAAGGTATGAAATATACCTATTAAAACTCGACATGTTTTCAATAGTTAAAGAATATTTTTCAATAATTTATTTATTTATTAAAACAAAAGTTTACATGACATTACAGTAGAACACCAATGCGTCATGAAACTAAAATTATACAATTAAAAAATATATATATACCTACAATACAAATACAAAATTAAATAAAAGGTTCGTTTACATCCAAATTATAATATGTTTGGATGTAAACGAACCTTTTAGCTACTTGCCTTATGCCCACTTTCCACTGAGAGCGGAGCGGAGTCATTAATGGCTTCGTTTCACGTTCATCGCTTGCTAAGGACTAGTATTCAGTTGACGGCTGGAAGTCACAGCAGCAGTGAAAGTTAAACGGCACCCACCGCTCGCAGTCGAAAGCGGGCATTAAACCTCTTTATCAGAGACATCACGTAAACATACGTTTCTTCTCTTGTAAGTTATAACTAGCGTTAATTGAATTCTTAAGTTTATTTTATGTAATGTTTATTTTGCCAACACACAGCCAATACCTATGTAAACATGACAATGTTTACCTACTTAGGTATTGGCTGTTTTTTCTCTACTGTTATAACAATGCGAAAAGTCGCCTTGTATTTTCATGCCTAAATAATGTAATTGTATATTTTATTGACATTTGACGCCTTCTCTTAGCATGCATTGGATTAACAACTGCGCTTAAAAAAATAATCGATTACAAAAAAATACATAAGTAGATAGTTAAAGGTTTAAAGAAAACAAAACTTAACGTCATTCTTTTGTGTTACGAAGTTAGTTAAATATGAAGCATTCAAAAATAAAATTTGCCGTGTGGTGACGGCAGTAAGAATACATTTGTCATCACCCAAACTCCTCCTGCGGGTGTCGTAAGAGTCGACTGATTGAAGTATCACTGACCACTATTTGATAAAAGATTGATGATGGGCAGCAGCGTCATCATAGTGGCGATTATGGGCATTTACCTACTAATACGTTTATACGCATAGTTAATAGGAGAGGCCAGCAGTGGACTATCATAGGCTGATGATGATGATGATGAAAAATAAAATATAAAATTGTAAATTAGTCTACTTCAATTTGTATGGTTTAAGATATATTTTACATTCTGCAGTAAACAACAAATATAACTAATACAAGTAGTAGTGATAATGCATCGCGGTTCGCTGGCATAATTCTTGGGAAACTTTGTATTACTAGGGAATGCCAGAATTTCAGGAAAATACTCTAATAGTACATTACTATAGAGGACGGGAAATGAAGGGTTACAGGCCAAGTAGATATATCTGGCCGAAGGAACTGAGGGCCAGATAGGAATACGCGGCCTGTAACCCTGTTTCTCGCCGAGATTTGTTATAGTGCTTTTCTCAAACTTGCCATGAAATAAAACGAACTGATTCCGGCGAACCACACTATTCAATTTGTAAATAAACCAATAGTACAGTATCGTAAAACATTTAAAAAACATTCGCGCCTAACTTTTTTTAAAATCTGTTTGAGGTATCCTTTTACCCGGTGGTATAGACATTAGTTCTTAGGTTATTTTTTTTTCTGTGGCTGAATGTCAAGACCTAGTGTCACAATTTGAGAAAAAAAAAGGGCGGGAAATCGAAAGTTCTAGGCGGCTTTTTTGAAAATTATTTAATTAATTGGGTTTTAAGCCCTTTTTTGATCACTAAACTAATACGTTTGCTTCATTTTTGTGTTAAATCCTGTACCAATTGGTTTAGCAATTAAATTTTGCGAATGGGCCCAGGAGACGGGGGTGCGGGCGGCGGCCCCTCCCCCATGGACACAGAATCCGCCAAATCTGCAAATAAAAGGAGAAGTTTGGATGGATCCAACTCTGATGGCACTTCTAGTAAACAAAAAATGACATACATTCAGAGCCGGCGCGGGTTATTCAAAGACCATAACCCAATCTATGAAGACCTTTCTAGGAAAGAATATCCTGTACTTTTGCAGTCAGCGAAAAATGAACCTACCAACAAAGTGCCTATGGATATATTGAAAGTGAATAAAGTTTTAAAAAATATTCAAGGTGTACAGTATGTTAAGGCCGCAGGAAACTTTTTTGTAAAAGTTTACTTTGGCTGTGCAAAGGACGCGAATACCTTTTTACTAAACAGTTCTGTGATGGAAGCCAATAACTGGATAGCAAAGATCCCTTACGACAGTATAGAGTGCCAAGGCATTATTCGCGCTCCTGTTGACCTCTCTGAAGAAACCTTACTGGAAAATTTAAAAGCTACTTGTGTGATTCTTGGAGTTAAGCGTTTTGCCAAAAAACAAGACAATGGACAATATAAACCACTACAAACAGTTCTGGTCACATTCATGGCGTCTTCTAGGCCAGATCACGTCACATACGAACATATTTGGATGCCAGTTCAAGAATACATCAGACCATTGCTGCAGTGCTTCCGATGCTACAGGTTTGGTCATGGCAGTGGAGCCTGCAAAAGTATGCAAATCTGTTCAATATGTTAGGCTGGGCATTTCTACAAGGACTGTTCCACCCCAACAAACTATAAGTGCTCAAATTGTAGCGGCCCTCATTCAGCAGTTTCTTACTCCTGCCCTGTGAAAGCAGCGAAAGTAGGAGAAATTAAGAACAAGATAAGTGGTAAATTCTCTTATGCAGCTGCTGCTGCGACAACTGTAGTTCCCAGTGTCAGTAATAACAATGTAAATAGTAAGTTTATGAAAACCCCTACTAAAACACCCCAAGGGCGTGCTTTAATAACAGAAATAATTAATTCTGAAACTGTGATGAATGCATTAACCAAAACTGTTATTGAATTGTTGAAAAAAAAAGGATCGCAAAACTACTTCTCCTGGCTCTTCAACAGTTTCTTCTCAACATATTAAAGAGTTACTTTTATCTAGTTTTGCAACTTAAATTATGGATAGTTCGGGTGTAAAACAATTAAAAATCATTCATTGGAACTCCAGAAGTCTATTTCCAAAACTGAGCCAATTTAAACATTTTCTCAATAATTGTGATGAGAGTGTTGACATTATACTGTTTAATGAAACCTGGCTGACCCCCAGTAAAATTATAAAATTGCCTGGATTTGTTATAATTAGAAGAGACTCTACTCATATTCATAGTGGTATTGCTATTGCAATTCGATCAAAGTATAAGTTCAATATTGTCAACACTTCATCACAATACCATTTTCAAAACATTTTAATTACTGTAAATATTAATAATTTTCTTCTTGATATTTTATGTGTGTATCTTCCTCCACCTCCAAATGGTAAATTTTCTATAGATTTTCTAAAAGATTCATGTTCACAGTTTGCAAGTAACGATCGTCTAATAATAGGTGACTTCAATGCTCATCACTCTTCTTGGAGTTCAAGACATAATGATCGTAGAGGTACGGTCATTCATGCGTATATGGAAAGTTCCGACTTCATTTGCTTAAATGACGACACAATCACTACTCTAGCTCCCGTTCGGCCAACAAGGTAATGTTTTAGATTTAGTATTTGCATCCCGGTCCTCTTAGTTCTAGTTGCACTGTGTCTGTTCTCGATGATCTGCTCAGTAGCAACCATTACCCTGTGCTCGTTAGTGTTTTTATTGACTCATTGGTTCCTGTTCGCAATAATATTTCATCTCATGGAGGCAACGGACAAAATAATAATGCTCTGGCAGAAGTTAACTTTAAAAAGATAGACTGGATGAAATTTAAGATGTTATGCGAAGCAGAGTTTACGAAATTTCAATATGTAAATAATTCTCTTGAAAACTATACACAGTATATGAGTATTTTACATGACATATTAATGACATTTGCAAATAAAAAAAGTTTACCAGCGTAAAATTATAATTTAAAGCTATTCCTTGGTGGAATAAAGAATGTGATCGCGTAGTTAAACAAGCTAAAATTGCATTACTTTCGTATAAAAGATTTCCTTCTATGGAAAATTATATTATATACAAAAAATTTGATGCTTT
>JALPQI010019370.1:0-24892 GCA_025490895.1 Thaumatotibia leucotreta
ATCTCGATTTGCGGATGTCCCCCATAGATCTATACCCTGGATTAAGATTGTATGGAAATAGCCGTAATACGCTTTTTTCATGTTGTCTAGAGACAGACTAGGCGCGAGTCTGGACAAGGCAAAGCAGGCCGACGATAGTGAGTCGCAAAGATAATCTATATGAGGGGACCATGTTAGCCCTGAATCTATGACATACCCCAAGTACTTTGTTTGTTCCACCTGGGGAACACAAACATCATTAACTCTAATATCTAGGGAGCAAGTTTTTGTATTTCTTAATTGAAAGTGAATGATATCGGTCTTTTGTAGATTTAGAGTCATTCCATTGGCTGAGAACCACTTATTCACCTCAACCATTGCTACACTCACTTTGTGTTGTAGCATGTTGTAATTATCCGCGGTTACTATAATGCAAGTGTCGTCGGCATACATTACATACTCCAGATCGGGAGACGCCGAGGTGATATCGTTAACGAGTGCGAGAAAAAGGTTATTTCCCATGCTCGATCCCTGTGGTACAGCACAACCGCTATTTGTTTTAGTTCAGATCGTGTGTTTAGGACGCAAGTGGTTTGTTTGCGGTTTTTTAGGAATGAGGCAATAGTACCAAGGAAGTTGCCTATAAAACCATATTTACTTATCTTCTGTAGTAAGAGCGAGTGGTTTATCGTTTCAAAAGCACGAGAGAGGGTCGCAGGGGGGGGGGGGGGGGGGAAAATTGCTGCCACCTGCCGCTTATTCTCAAGATGCGTCATCACCCGAGAGATAACGTCGCGAGCTGCGTCGGTAGTTGATCGGCCTGATTGATATGCATATTGTTGTTTATTTAGCAGGTTGTTGGAACTTAAATGCGTCATTATTTTAGTTAATGTTTAATGCGTCATTTTATGAAAACACATCCTCGCACATCTCTGGTGGAAACGCAGCCTTATACACGCGTTTGTACGGGCCAACCCATGGAATGCACCATCTACGTAGTCGACATTTCTCACAAGCTTAACTTACCTTTTCCAGGCGGACTCCTGCCCGCCAATAGTCCGCTGCACCCCGACCCCCCGCTGCCCCGAAGGCGACCCCCTACTGGTGCCAGGAGGCACGGATGTGCTAGTGTGTGGCCCCAACGCCGCCGCTTGCCCGTCGACGCACGCGTGTCGTTTCGCGCCGCACGACACCGGAGCGCCCGTCTGCTGCCCGAAGCCACGTAAGTTTCTAGACGCAGTGCCTTCTGTCACACCTCGACCCCCCGCTGCCCCGAAGGCGACCCCCTGCTGGTGCCAGGGGGCACGGACGTGCTAGTTTGTGGCCCCAACGCCGCTTGCCCGTCGACGCACGCGTGTCGTTTCGCGCCGCACGACACCGGAGCGCCGGTTTGCTGCCCGAAGCCACGTAAGTTTCTAGAAGCAGCGCCTTCTTTGTCACACCGTGACCTTTCGCTGCCCCGAAGGAGACCCCCTACTGGTGCCAGGAGGCACAGACGTGCTAGTTTGTGGCCCCAAAGCCGCCTGCCCGTCGACGCACGCGTGTCGTTTCGCGCCGCACGACACCGGAGCGCCGGTCTGCTGCCCGAAGCCACGTAAGTTTCTAGACGCAGTGCCTTCTTTGTCACACCTTTTTTTTTTGATTTGAGACGAGTTTGGAGAGGGTACCCCCCACTATTCGTCCAATTTGACGCCTGGGTGCCCCGAAGGGGCGCCCAGGGGGATTTGTCACACCTCGACCTCTCGCTGCCCCCAAGGTCTACCTCAAACGAAGTGTGTTATATTTATTTACTTTTGTTCGAATTTACAAGTGCGAGAGAGAGGCAACACTTCGTGGTTCGCGTTCGTGGTTCGCGGTAGGCCCAGCGGCTCTATCGCGAAAAACGAAATTCGTAAATTTCGAGGATTTGTTTCTCTCACTCTAACAAATACCTAGGTACAACCAAGGTCATAAAAACACGATAATTGTTAGTAGCGAAATTCTGATACAGGCCGAACTTCGTGTCAAGAATTAACGAAAATGATTGTAAGCCTTATGACAATTGTCACGATTTTCGAAAGTAAAAAGAAGTTTATTAACGATGTATTAACGTTATTAGTAATAATTTTATGTTGGTGGCGAACAAGCATGTAGAACTCCAACATTGTGCAGGAGAACTCATTACTTTTTGAATACCTCAACTTAGCTCTTCATATTTGCACGGTATGTCTACTCTCCACTTATACACAATACACAACCATTTCATCCGATTTCCTCCGATTTTCAGGAACAGTATGCTTCGACACTAAAGACGAAGGCAACTGCACGGTCACCACCGGCCTGAACGCCACGCGCTGGCACTTCAACCACGAACGCAACAGATGCGAACGATTCAAGTACAACGGTTGTTCTGGCAACCACAACAACTTCAGAAGCAAGGAGGAATGCAACGCCGTGTGCCCTGGTGAGTACTGTAACGTCAGTGCCTGAGAAGATCCCTGGATGTAGTGGAATCCTTGGATACGTATCCACAACACAGGGATCGAAACCGATTTTTTAGAAAAACCTCGAAATAGGTAATGCAATATTCTAAAATGTTTTGTACCTACTCTTTATGTGGTACTAAATATTTTATAAAATGAACAACAGCCTACTTTTAGTCCAAAGAATTTATACACTGAAGAATGAAAAAGAACGAAAGTAGAACCATTTTTTTTGTGTGGAGATATCTAATCCCTGCCACAACGCAAGGCTCCAAGCCAGCTATAACATAACATTACATATGCGGGTAGATGGAACCTATTCGATCAATTCAAATAAAACGGTTGTACGAGCAACCTTAAAAACCCCTGTACATATTGGCCTAATATAGGCCAATCTAAGGAACACAGCTATGCAATGAAGCAAGATCGAGATATTGCTTTGCTCATCTTAGGTATAACGACATTCCTCGGATTGGCCTACAAATTCAGACACAAGATCCTGTCTATCGCACTAAGTACCTCCAATACTTACCACTTTAGAATATCCTGCCTTTGTAATCTATGTAAATAGGTACGCTTGATTTAATTCCATTCCAAATATACATTTATAATGTCTTACACTCAACTAATACTTGTTACATTTATATTGAATTTATCCGAACAAGAAGAATCTTTATTCCCAACTTTCAATAAAAAATATACCTTATTAAAGATTTCTACCTATCTTTATCTTTTCATTTCTCATACTCTAACTTACTTACCTTCCTTCATTAAATCCAATAACAGCTGAAGGCGAAACCTCCAAACTGATCACTGCGAAGGAAGCTCAAATAGACGCAGAAGGCACGTACTGGCTTATATTTATATGTGTTACATTTGGTAACATGCACGAATGCACCAAAATTTGAAATAACACGATACGTAGCATGATTATGTCATAACAGCACTCTAGAGTTTAGGACATTAATAGGCATTTCTTTGAGCGTTTCAACGGCCGTGACTTCGGTGGAAACATTATTATCCGATCCGTGGGTATCTCATAAATGGATATCTTGGTAGTTCAGCAATTCTCTTTATTTTTGCCACTAAAATTAAATATGAAATTTTGGGTAAATTTTATACTATTTCTGCTTAGAATCACGAGCTGATTCCATTTCCGGCGAAAAAAAAAATGTCCCAAAAATTTCATACATATTTCGAATATCCTCTTGTGTTACCGCCATAGAAGGTGTATGGAAAATAGTAACACAATAAGAAAAAAAATCATGGGACAATTTTTTTTTTCGACGGAAATGGAATCGGCTTGCGATTCTGAGTAGAAATAGTATAAAATTTACCTAAAATTTCATATTTCATTTCAGTGGCAAAAATAAAGAGAATTGCTCAGTTAACAACTACATCTATCAAGATAATCTAAAAGTTCTTGCATCTCTCACGGGATTCGTATGATAGGGCTGCCACCGAAGTCACAGCGATTGAAACGGCCGGAGAAATGCCCTAAACGTTAACTCACAAAGGTTTGCCCAGCATTTAAAAAGGATTCAATGTGTCGATGACGGACCCCTAATCCACTTGTGCCTTCTGCCGTCGACACCTTTAGAGTTGTGCCCATAAGCTCCGCTACGGTTGCTGCTTACCAGGCGAAACATAAATATGCTTGATTATCAACTATACCATAAAAATCTACTAATACACTTAATATTAGGTACGTTTATCACGCTACCACCAGGTAACTCACCTACTCTTATATCATGTTCATAATATATTATTATTGTCTCCCAAGGCATTAGGCAATTTGGAGGGGGGCTACCACGGTCTACTAATGTGAATGTTCCATAGAATAACTGTCCAAAACTGACAAGCCGAACCTAAACTGAATCCATTTAAGAAGTCATGGCCTCATGGAATCCCCCCAGATTCTGAATTTGCAAAATTGATGCTAGCATGTTAAAATATTTAGCATTTACAAGATTTCTGTTGTTACTTGAACGTGTTTTTTCCAGTGTTGAGCCCTTGCGAGCGACTTCGCGAGAAAAATGAGGCCGCAGAGAAGAAATACGGCAAGGGCACGTTCATACCCAAGTGTGACGTCACAGGAGCCTGGGAGTCCGTGCAGTGCATGTCGCATATCGGTAAGGAATCTTTACGATGCAACTTGCTTGTGAATCTCGCGATAGTATCACACGTCACACGCCGCCAGCTTACAGACCTTTATAATTGCAAGGACGTGACTTGATATAGAGCTACTAGGAATTTTAGGAGACCATAATAAAAGTAACTACACTAAAACTAGAATCAGGTCCGAGGTATTCAGAATTCTTCTAATGATAAATGCGATAGTATGTCGCTATCAAATAGACTTTCCGTATTTTCCGTTTTAAAAGAGAGACTGATCATTCATGTGCTGCCTACAGATATTATAGACCGGCAAACCACTTAAATGGTTTCTCAAGCTACTAAAGTAACTACATACCGGATGGAGAGTACCTCATGATTAGACAGTAGGGCTATAAGCTTCCGTAACGTATTGGACACTGTCTGTTCTATTATAAACCATTCTTTAGGCTTCATACAAGCTAGGGTGGTGTATGGAAAAACTGGTTAATAACCGGTTATTCGCCGTAATCTCATACAAATAAAAACCGGTTTGCACGCCCTAATACAAGCCTCTGGGGCTTTGACCCCGTGTCAGAAAATACGCTAACACTTTTTCCATCATGTGAAGTGATGTGGCAGATCAGGCATCATTCGAAAGCAGAAGGCAGACCATTTCCAACCACTAACCCAAAACTTCTTCCCGTGATAGCTTAGGAACACATAAGAAACCAATCCCTGATAAAATGTGTGTTTTCAGATGTATGCTGGTGCGTGAGCGCTCGCGGCGAGCCTCTGAAGGGTTCTCTGGTGCGAGGAGCCAAACCCTCATGCAACTTCAGGCAAGCAAGGAAATGGGCCAAGAGACAACCCGGAGACGACGAAAAGGCCCGTGCCGATGAAGGTACCTATACTTTAAGTATTTGACACTGAAACAGTTAAGCGTTGTTAACCGTACAAGCACCCCGCTTGTCGACGTAGTGTCACCAAAAGCATAAAATTTTATAACACAAAGAAATATGTCTGGTGGACTTATACTAAGCATTCTCTACCTCAAGATACATCGTCATATTTATAAGATATCAACTCATGAGTATGACCATTTTCATAATTTATTTTTATTTTTTATTCCAATAGGTTTCACAACATTACAGTAAAAACCAAGTCACTGCGAACTAAAAATTTACACATCAAATAAAAATAACTTAAAACTAGCTTGATTTAGGCGACGTAACGACGTGGCTCCGTTGCGTCGTCTGATCTGGCGTAGGATTCCAATGGCAATGTCCAATGGTACACAAGTAGTAAACAAGTTTGTAGTTGTATAAAATTGTGATTTTACTCACCTTTAATCGTAATCAACCTCCGATCCTGCCTAAGGCAATACCATAGAACTGTAGAGCCATAGGTACCTTAAAGTACTCGCAGTTGAGGAATGTCTTTTCAAAAGGGCTTATTTCCACTTCATCAATAGATATTATTTCTCTTATGAAAACAGAAAAAATAACCCTCGTTGATAGAGATGAAATAAGCCCTTTAGGAAAGACACTGCTCAGTTGTCTCAATATCCCATCTAACACAAACACTCAATCAGTTCTAGAAGAGCTCATCAGACAAATGACAGCATTCCGAGTGGAAGAGATCGAGGAATACGACGAAGAGGACTTGCTCCGCGACGAACCGGTGGAACCCAGGACCGTGGAGACGCTGAAACCGGTGGAGAAACTTGAAGTGCAGCAGACAGAGCCCAAGAGCAAGACCATCTTCAAGACCAAGTGTCAGATGCTACAGGATGAGGCCGAGAGTGGTAAGTTGAGGTTATTTAGAAATTCAGAGTATTCAGTCGAGTCTGGATTCAGTTTAGGATTTTAAATGAATCGCGATATGTCAGTTCCATAGAGTAGCTGCCAAAATCCGATAAACCGAACCTAAACGGAATTGCATTTAAGAGATCATGGTAGCCCCCTGAACTGAAAAGGTTTTAAGATGATTGAGACCGCTTGAAATTAAGTTCTTGCTAGTTGCACAATGGTTTTATTATCCATGTACGAAGAAATGTAGAATGGCAACTTGGCTAGGTCTGCTGGTTTGCTCACCGCTTCCATTTGGATAAAGTGAAGGGTCCACGGAAAGAACATGTCTAGTCAATTCAAATTACAGAAGGAAAAACCACCTTACTTTTAACAGAATAAGGTGTGAATTTGCCCTGATTTTTTCAGGCACTGGACATGTTTTTTCCGTGGACCCTTCAAGTATAAAAGTCTTCGTGTACCTATTCAATATTGAATTCTCATTTCCAGGCGACGGTCCCGTAATCCGCTGCCTGTCGGACGGCTCGTTCGCGCCGCGACAGTGCGCCCGCGGGCGATGCTGGTGCGTGGACGCGGCCGGCCAGCGCCGCGGCGCGCCCGTGCCGGGCTCCCCCGCTGCCGACCCCTGCGGTGAGTACAGTCCGGTCCGGACGCTGCCGGTGCGTGGACGCGGCCGGCCAGCGCCGCGGCGCGCCCGTGCCGGGCTCCCCCGCTGCCGACCCCTGCGGTGAGTACAGTCCGGTCCGGACGCTGCCGGTGCGTGGACGCGGCCGGCCAGCGCCGCGGCGCGCCCGTGCCGGGCTCCCCCGCTGCCGACCCCTGCGGTGAGTACAGTCCGGTCCGGACGCTGCCGGTGCGTGGACGCGGCCGGCCAGCGCCGCGGCGCGCCCGTGCCGGGCTCCCCCGCTGCCGACCCCTGCGGTGAGTACAGTCCGGTCCGGACGCTGCCGGTGCGTGGACGCGGCCGGCCAGCGCCGCGGCGCGCCCGTGCCGGGCTCCCCCGCTGCCGACCCCTGCGGTGAGTACAGTCCGGTCCGGACGCTGCCGGTGCGTGGACGCGGCCGGCCAGCGCCGCGGCGCGCCCGTGCCGGGCTCCCCCGCTGCCGACCCCTGCGGTGAGTACAGTCCGGTCCGGACGCTGCCGGTGCGTGGACGCGGCCGGCCAGCGCCGCGGCGCGCCCGTGCCGGGCTCCCCCGCTGCCGACCCCTGCGGTGAGTACAGTCCGGTCCGGACGCTGCCGGTGCGTGGACGCGGCCGGCCAGCGCCGCGGCGCGCCCGTGCCGGGCTCCCCCGCTGCCGACCCCTGCGGTGAGTACAGTCCGGTCCGGACGCTGCCGGTGCGTGGACGCGGCCGGCCAGCGCCGCGGCGCGCCCGTGCCGGGCTCCCCCGCTGCCGACCCCTGCGGTGAGTACAGTCCGGTCCGGACGCTGCCGGTGCGTGGACGCGGCCGGCCAGCGCCGCGGCGCGCCCGTGCCGGGCTCCCCCGCTGCCGACCCCTGCGGTGAGTACAGTCCGGTCCGGACGCTGCCGGTGCGTGGACGCGGCCGGCCAGCGCCGCGGCGCGCCCGTGCCAGGCTCCCCCGCCGCCGACCCCTGCGGTGAGTGTAATAGCAGATTACATTTAACGGCCGAGGTGTGTTAGGGTCTCACCAAACTAGTCGACGCCGTTTCGGCTAATCGCGTACGGAAAAAGCTTTATGTCAACGCAATAAGAGCGAGGACATCGTAAATCGGCTCGGCCCGCGCGAAACGACGTCTTTCGACGGGAAATCGGCGTTTTGCCGTAAAGCTGTTCGCATTCGTACGACCCCGTTTGCAGCCTAACGCACACGCTCGCATTCCTAAATCTCCTAATACCGCCGTACGGTGCCGGAAAGAGTTGAACGGCTCCGATCACGGCCGAGTACCTACGATAAGGACCGGTCAGAGCTGGCGGAAGCCGTTCAGCGTCTTCGACGGCCGAACATAGCTGACGACGGCCGAAAAGAGCCGATGACGGCCGAAGTAGCTACTGATGCGTTTGTATTTATTCATTTGAATTATTACCCACATTAAAATCTGCAATAGATCTGACAACACGAAGTAATACTGTCGTAATCATACGTGTATGATTACGACAGTATTACTCTGTTCAATTTCAAACTAGTTACTAACCACTAGTCTCCAAAAATGAGATTTACGATTGCCGATCACCCGCTGTCCTATCTATCTGTTCGTCGGACTCAGCGGCTGTACGCGTGCTGTCTGACGTCTCGACGGCAGGACGGAGCACGGGAGAGCCGACCGCCGCTTTACAACTGTTGCGGTAGCAAATCGCAGCCGATCGAGCGTTTCGGCGGCCGTAAGAAGGTTGAGACTGCTTAACGCAGGTGTTCAGCCGCGGAGACGGTCGATCGGCTAAATGCGAATAGTGTGGTGTAAAACACTCGGCGAAAGCCGACTCCGCGTCGATTGGTTTGGTGAGACCCTTAGGCGGAGGGCTTTTATGACTCAAGTTAGTATTCCGCTTACCGACCGTGATGCATACAATGTTTTTCATCACACTTGCCGACAAAAAAAAAGTTTTATGAAATAACATTATTAAATGACGTACTGACATTTCTATTACTCCCTAGGGAATTTCACTTTTCTATTACTCCCGCTGCGCGCGCAAACAATGGCGCGCTTAGGCAGCAAGTGTGATGAAAACTATTTTTCTGCTCAACGGAGCCGGCAGATGGAAACTTAGCTTAGCGCAGCGGCCGGCAATGTTCGGCTTCCAAGCGCTGGACGGATACCACTGATTCAGATTAGGTCGATTTCAGCCAACGCGACATGTGACTGTACTGTGATTTTATTACCACGAAATAGATTCGAAAAACGGTAAACCACATTTGTGGTTGACTGTTCTCACAGCGGCATGACGGAAATACGGAGTGACACCCCCCTGGTACTGCTAATAAATAGAAGCTGTGATTCATCACAGAGGCACAGAGGCATTGAGAATGGCTCACATTAAAAAGGGCCAGGTTTAGTCCAATACTTAATTTTCTATAGAAAGTACCACGCGACTTGTAACACGTAGATCCTGGTCCATTTTAACTTACTATGTCTCTAATCATATCACAAATAATCAAATAGACGTAAAAGTATCGTGGAACAATATGAAGTAGCCACCAACCTTACATCCACTAATCTATTTCCAGTGCCAACCCAGATCGAATCAGCATCCCTAGAGCTAGAAATCATCGGAAACGACGCCGCAGCCGCCGAGCGCGCGCGGAGCGCCCTGGCGGCCCAGCTGGCGGCCCTCGGAGCCCGAGTACCCGTCACGGTGTCCAAGGACCGCTCCGCTATGAAGCTTAGAGCTGTCCTCGCTGGCCCGAGAGCAGTGGATGTCGTATATCATGTGGAGAATCTGGTAAGTATATATCTTCACCTAGGTAACAAGCAATGGCTTCTCTTGTGACCTGGCTACCCGTCATAGTGTCCAAAGACTGCTCCGCTATGAAGCTTAGGGTTTTTCTCGCTGGCCCGAGAGCAGTGGATGTATATCATGTGGAGAATCTGGTAAGTACATATCTTCAGCTAGGTAACAAGCAATCGCTTCTCTTGTGGCCTGAGTACCCGTCATAGTGTCCAAAGACTGCTTCGTTATGAAGCTTAGGGTTTTTCTCGCTGGCCCGAGAGCAGTGGATGTATATCATGTGGAGAATCTGGTAAGTACATATCTTCACCTAGGTAACAAGCAATCGCTTCTCTTGCGGCCTGACTACCCGTCATAGTGTCCAAAGACTGCTCCGCTATGAAGCTTAGGGTTTTTCTCGCTGGCTCGATAACAGTGGATGTCGTCTGGAAAATCTAGTAAGAATTTTAGGACCTACCAGCAGCAATGGCTTCTCTAGGGGTCAGAGTACCCGTCTCAGTGTCCAAAGGCCACTCCGCTATGAAGCTTAGAGCCGTCCTCGCTGGCCCGAGAGCAGTGGATGTCGTATATCATTTGGAGAATCTGGTAAGTACATATCTTCAGCTAGGTAACAAGCAATCGCTTCTCTTGCGACCCGTCATAGTGTCCAAAGACTGCTCCGCTATGAAGCTTAGGGTTTTTCTCGCTGGCCCGAGAGCAATGGATGTCGTCTATCATGTGGAGAATCTGGTAAGTACATATCTTCAGCTAGGTAACAAGCAATCGCTTCTCTTGTGGCGTGGCTACCTGTCATAGTGTCCAAAGACTGCTCCGCTATGAAGCTTATAGCTGTTCTCTCTGGCCCGAAAGAAGTGGATGTCGTCTATCATGTAGAGAATCTGGTAAGAATCTTAGCAGCAATGGCTTCACTCGGTGTCAGAATCTCTAAGGACTGCTCCAATATGAAGCTTAGATGTGTTCTTGCTTGCCCGATAGCAGTGGAAGTCGTCTATCATGTGGTAAATCTGGTAAATAATTCCCTACCATTCCTGTGGTAACCCAAATCGAATCACCATCTCTAATATTGCTCGACCATAAATCTTTACAGCTGTATCCGCTAGGCAAGAGACAATAGCCACGTATCTGCGATTTAATTGCCCCTTTGCCATTCACTCCCAAAAACTTGATCGATGTTTGTGTGTTAGTTATATATTATAGAATTTACGGTCGCCTACATTAGTATGTTGAGACCTTCTTCCCCAAGTAACAAAGTCCAAAATCTACGCATATTTACAGACGTGACTGAACCATTTTCATATTCCAATTCTTCGTCCTAGGTAAAACAAGAAAAGCTGTCCGGCGTGAACAAGACGTCTCCTGGCGCCCTCGGTGCTGACGTCATCCGCAGCGAATACCGCCTCGCCGCGCACGCGCCGCTCATGCAGCGGGAAATACTTAGCGAATCCACGGTATGCATCTACCCCAAATCTACCCATATTATAACCGTTACTCGTGTTGCATACACAGATTATGTTAACCGCGCAAAAAAACGTCTCTAATTTTTTTTTTTTTATTTGTTTTGTCTTTATGCTGCTAGGCATAGGCATTAAGTCGTACTGCCTCGTCATTAGTAGAAGTTTATTCCCTTGTTGATAAATAAGTAACTTTATAAATGTTTTAAAAAATTATATAGTAAGCATTTATTAGCACTTAGTAAAGTATGTACAATTTCTTATAAAAAAATAGGGATTTCTGGATTTTTGGTAAGCCAAATACAAACTATTCCTGGTTAATAACTCATGACTTTAAGTATCTTTTTGAATGAATTTGACAGTTTAAAATGAATATTTTCATTTATTCGACAGGTATCAGCAACAACATCATACCACACAGCCCTCATCGTCCTAGCAGCGTCTTCCGCCTTCATCATCAGCGTACTCTGCGTGCTAGTGATGCTGTACCGAGGCCGGCTACAGCGAGAGCCTCAGAAGGCCGAGCGGTTCTTACCCCCCGCACCCCCCGTCTACGTTCTATCAGCAGACGAGAAAGCCGAACTAGCAAAGGCATTACATGCCCCTCCCGCGCCAATCCCCCCTCAAAATGATCACACTAGAATTTAGATTAGATTTGTTTTTGTTTTTGAGTTGGTTTGGTTGGTACGGTAGTGGTATCGTACAGTACTGAATTTAAGTAGTACTTAAGTAACGCGAACAATATGATTAATAATGGTGATGATACACGAGCGTAGGTATTAAGTAAGCGGAAATATACAAACTTACACAAGGTATACAGTACGCATAGCATACTTGAAAGAGAGGCTCAATTTAATTCAATGCAATTCTTCCACAGTATGAAAAGTTCCAGTATGAAAACCTTGTTTTCGTTAATAGCAAGTATGCTTCATTTGCGTGTACCTATATGTTATTTGCGCACGTGTATCGTGACCGGCATTTAAGGAATCAATGGTGTGACGTTACGAAATAAAAGATAAAATTTTCAAACGTTTCGGAATCCACTTGGACCATAACATTAGAGACTTTTAGAATTTATCTTGCTCGCTAGATGAAATACTTAATGTATTATGTTGTATTATAAAAAACTATTCACATTCCGCTCTCCTTCTTAAATTTCTAGTGGAGATAGATAAAATGGGGTCCAAAAATACATGTCTAGAGCGAGCGGCTATCGTTTTCTCCGATGCCAAGTCGATTGAATCGAGATTCGGCCTTGCGTTGATAGTATTGTAATTTTAAGTTTATTATAAGGTACTTTTAAGGCGCATCGCGCATGGGCGTTCGTCGGAGGTTCGACGCATGCCTGTACGCACCTTAGTTCCCCTCGTTGAGTCTCGCTCTTTCTCATGGCGCAACTCTGGCATCGATATTTAATATCTTCAGGGTCTACAGCACTAGTTTAACTGAGCACTTGCTGATTAAAAACCCCTTTAAAGTATTTGTATCACTTACCCAATCACATACATGTTCAGGATATTGAGAAAAGTGAGATGGGTAGGTGAAATTTCATAAAAAAACTAATTCTTCCATCCGTTTCATTCACTAGATGAAAGTATGTCCAGGGGAAAGGATGGTGGAATAGGTTCATTGCCAGATAATTAAAGATCGTGGCTCGACGTAGAACTAATCTAGTCTTTTTCTTTCTTCATCACCTTTATCGTCTCGAAAATGATCATTTCTCGCACGAATTTTGTAAATAACTGTAGTTTAATCATCAGAAGCGACATGCTGTCTGTAAATTGGTTGTTGGATTGGATAGAGTGATTCCCAGTTGTACTGTTTTTATTGAGAGCAATTTAAGAGATTATAAATCATGAATTTATTTGATTGTATAAGTACTTAATAAAGAAATAATTTTGTAATTGATTTTTCTTTTACGCAATCCCCAGAAATCATTATTTAATTAAGATAAGGGACACAAGTGTGCACGACACCAGTTCGAAATAATTCTTTGAACCTTAAACAACTGACATTTTGAAATCTGTCGGATGACACTGAACTGGAGTTCGTTCCTGTATTCAACCTAGGCATGAGGATTTCCGGCCAAGTTGGTATATACGGATAGCTACGAGGCCGGGAATCCGTTTTCACGGTGAGGCATGTATAGTGCTTTTTTTCAAACATACAAAGAAATAAAAAAAATAATTATGACAATGTTGTCTAAATTTTAAAAAATTTACTTTGCCGGCCTAGGCCTGAAAAGTGTTATGAAATTCCATTTCCATCCCAGTGAGTTACTGCGCCCTAAAAGCGATACTTCCGAGTCTATTTTAAGGAACGTAAAGACAATATTTTATTGCATGTTTGAGAAAATAAAATTATCAATATCCCTTTCCCCATGCAATTACTTGTCCGTGCGGTGACGGAGTAAGATTACAAAAATCACCGCCCCTCTCTTCCCGTGGGTGTCGTAGGAGTCGACTAAGGGAAATACTGAGTAGCCAGCTTCTCAGCCGGTGGTAGGGTATTTTTACACTAGTACCCGCCTGGTTGGCTACCACCGTGTTTGCCGTGTTTCGGGGTCAGCCGGTGTATTTACCAGCATCTAGCGGGCCAGCAAGGCGGTGGCACTGGCAACTAACAGGTTACTGATTGTCTCCTGTTCGTTGCCGCCGCGATTTGGGCTCTACTTTTCACTTACGATCAGGTGGAGTGGAGCCACTTTGTTGTGCCAACGTTATTTTTATTGGGTCGGCAACGCGCATGTGACACCCTGAGGTTGCAGGCGCCCATAGGCTACGGTGACTGCTTTCCATCAGGCGGGCCGTATGCTTGTTTGCCACCGACGTGGTATAAAAAAAATAAATAAAATAACTTTGAAGTTATCTTGGAAATCTTTAATATGAAAAATGGCAACATTTTTGGGAAATATAAATTTCTTAGTAGCATTTTATCAATATTTAAAAAAGAAAGAATCGATCATCGATTCGCTCGTTCGAGCATCATAATTATATGGACATAACTCCAAAGTTGATTGAATAATTATTTTCAGAAAATTACCTATTTGACACCGGTAACCATGAAAACCCTTGTAAATTGTCACCTTCATGCTTTGAAAACAAATTTCAAGAAATAAGTCATTTAATCAACTTCGGAGTCATATCCACATTATTGCGAATAATGACACCTATTTGTCCTATCTCTGGTGAAGACACATCATAATGTATATCAGCATGCGAGTCTATAGTGAATGTAGCTTAGCGTAACAGTCCCTAATGCCCTGTTCAATCCTATTCCACAACCCAGATGTCACCCTGTAACGAGGGGCCGCACATAATGTGCCACAAAGAGGGATAGACATAGTCACTTACTACTAAGAAGATACTTGTGTGTGTGGCACTTAGACTTAGCATCTAACACACACACACACACAAAAAATAGTGGCACAGTGATAAGGACGGACGATTATCGTTCCTTTTCACTTCCACTAGTAAAAAGTTTCATAAGACCATCCCTTTCGTTCTTGCTATTATTATTACGTTGTCAAATCCATATCCATATTCTATATCCATGCCCTGTAAACCACAGATAAAATATAGGGAAGATTCCGTGTATTAAGACATACATGAACAAACTATTGTCATCCTTCACCCCATCTCAAGACGTATTCCATAAGGAAAAAGAGACAAATAAAGTAGCTCTACTTGGTCGTGAACTCCATCAACGACTCCATTTTCTTGAACAATGCTACCAACCTGACTAGATAAAATGTCATTACTAGTGATGTCCAGTCTTCAATCGTATACTTTTATCGTCAATAATAATATTTTAACCAAATTAGGTAGCGAATACAGTAGGAATAAACCTTATTTCCTACTCAAAATCACGATCTTCTTCGATCGTGATTTCAAAATCTACATTTTAGGATAAAAATAAAATCACAAAGTTAACGAAATATTTTCTTTAATTAAAATGTCATAATGAGGGTTTCCTAAAACGTATGCCACTAGTTGGCGCCACTTAGCCGTAAGGTCCCGCTAAGAAACACAATTATCTAGCCCCAAAGAAAGACTAAGTAAATGTTTTTTTTTTTTTAAATAAAGTTTAAATTTTTTTATGTATTTTTTTTAACTCATACAAAATATTTAAACCAGAAACTATAAACATAGAATTTAGACAAGTTTCTGGACCTGCTCCCGCCCTGGTGATTTCAGAAAACTCTCATTATAACATGTTTTATGGACTTATCATTCCTTAAAGCAGAGATTATTTAGTTTAAGTAGATATATCAGCACCATACACTAAAATGCAGCCACCAGAAATGTTGTTACTACTAGACGGCGCCACGGTTGATCTTTGTTGCTCGTGGGCATTGTACAGATGGCTCTGAAACAGTATACACTACCTTGCCACGAACGAAACGCATGATCATTTACAACACATAACATATTTCGCCGTACCACTATATAGGGAGGTTGGTATTGTGGTTCATGCGTTCGGCTGTGAAGCAGTGGTACCAGGTTCAAATCCTAACAATACGCGCTGAAAATGTTATTTTGTTTCTTTTTTTTTCAAATTTTGTTTTTTTATTTTTTTGTTTTTTGTTGCGCATAATCTTTGATTTTGTAAAAAGGTGCAAACGGGCAGGTTTTTATTTTGTTGTCGTTTTCTCTAATGCATACGAAGCCAAATATGGTTTCATTGGTTTTGGACTCTATTGACTGCTGTTAGGGTTCAAATTTGAAATGCATTTTTGCCTGTCTTATGCATTAGAGGGTTAAAATTTTCCATATATGGACTTTTTTACATTTTTTTCTACTCAGAATCACGAGGTCTTTCGTTTCGTTTTATAGTTATACAAAGTGATCATAGATCCGATAGATACATACATACATACAGGGTGTTACATACATAATTATACAGGGTGAAAATGAGTATACAGACGAACTTGAAGCGTGAAGAGTGTACCTAGTTATTCCTGACAGAGTTGGGTTATACTCGTTTCTGACTAATTCGCATACGTTGAATACAATTTTCGGGTCCATTATGAGATCCAAGATGGCAGCAACTTATTTTTGCAATTTTCATCATTATACTCGTTTCTGACTAATTCGCATAGGTAGTTACGTGGAATACGATTTTCGGGTCCATTCTAAGATCCAAGATGGCGGGAACTTTTTTTTGTAATTTTCATCATTATACTTTTTTCTGACTAATTCGCATACGTGGAATACGATTTTCGGGTCCATTCTGAGATCTAAGATGGCAGGTACTTTTTTTTGCAATTTTCATCATTATACTCGTTTCTGACTAATTCGCATACGTTGAATACAATTTTAGGGTCCATTATGAGATCCATGATGGCGGCAACTTATTTTTGCAATTTTCATCATTATACTCGTTTCCGACTAATTCGCATACGTGGAATACGATTTCCGGGTCCATTCAAAAATCCAAGATGGCGGGAACTTTTTTTTTGTAATTTTCATCATTATACTCGTTTCCGACTAATTCGCATACGTGGAATACGATTTTCGGGTCCATTCTAAGATTCAAGATGGCGGGAACTTTTATTTTGCAATTTTCATCATAATACTCGTTTCCGACTAATTCGCATACGCGGAATACGATTTCTGGGTCCATTCTAAAATCCAAGATGGCGGGAACTTTTATTTTGCAATTTTCATCATTATACTCGTTTCCGACTAATTCGCATACGTGGAATACGATTTCCGGGTCCATTCTAAAATCCAAGATGGCGGGAACTTTTTTTTTTGCAATTTTCATCATTGTACTCGTTTCTAATTCGCATACGTGTCATACGATTTCCGGGTCCATTCTAAGATCCAAGATGGCGGCTACTTTTTTGTAAATTTCATCATTATACTCGTTTCTGACTAATTCGCATACTTGCAATACGATTTCCAGGTCCATTCTGAGATCCAAGATGGCGGGAACATTTTTCTTGCAATTTTCATCATTATACTCGTTTCTGACTAATTCACATACGATTTTGGGGTCCATTCTGAGATCCAAGATGGCGGGAACTTTTTTTTGTAATTTTTATCATTGTACTTGTTTTCGACTAATTTACAAACGTGGAACCCGAATTTAGGGCGAATTTAAGATCTAAGGTTATTTACGTATATGTATTGGAAATGGAGTATCTTTAATGATAAAAACTGCCCAAAAGTACATCAATTGTAAGATACAAAATGGCGGCACCTTTTTTGAACTTTTGTGCAGTTTTTTTTTTTCATTATAGGTACTGCATTTCCGCTACTCATAAGAACATGCTAAATGTAAAAACTCTTGGATATTAAATTAACCCCAAATTAGGGTTCCACGTTTATAAATTAGTCGAAATCGAGTACATTGACAAATATTACAAAAAAAATTACGGCCATCTTGGATCTTAAAATGGACCTGAAAATCGTATTCTACGTATGCGAATTAGTCAGAAAAAAGTATAATGATGAAAATTGCAAAAAAAAAAGTTCCCGCCATCTTGATCGTATTCCACGTATGCGAATTAGTCGGAAACGAGTATAATGACGAAAATTGCAAAAAAAAGTTCCCGCCATCTTGGATCTTAGAATGGACCCAAAAATGATATTCCACGTATGCGAATTAGTCAGAAACGAGTAGGTATAATGATGAAAATTGCAAAAAAAGTTCCCGCCATCTTGGATTTTAGAATGGACTCGGAAATCGTATTCCACTTATGCGAATTAGTCGGAAACGAGTATAATGATGAAAATTGCAAAAAAAAGTTCCCACTATCTTGGATTTTAGAATGGACCCGGAAATCGTATTCCACGTATGCGAATTAGTCGGAAACGAGTATAATGATGAAAATTACAAAAAAAAAGTTCCCGCCATCTTAGATCTTAGAATGGACCCAAAAATGATATTCCACGTATGCGAATTAGTCAGAAACGAGTACAATGATGAAAATTGCAAAAAAAAGTTCCCGCCATCTTGGATTTTAGAACGGACCCGGAAATCGTATTCCACGTATGCGAATTAGTCGGAAACGAGTATAATGATGAAAATTGCAAAAGAAAAGTTCCCCCCATCTTGAATCTTAGAATGGACCCGAAAATCGTATTCCACGTATGCGAATTAGTCAGAAACGAGTACAATGATGAAAAATGCAAAAAAAAGTTCCCGCCATCTTGGATCTTAGAATGGACCCGGAAATCGTATTACACGTATGCGAATTAGTCAGAAACGAGTACAATGATGAAAATTGCAAAAAAAAGTTCCCGCCATCTTGGATTTTAGAATGGACCCGGGAATCGTATTCCACGTATGCGAATTAGTCGGAAACGAGTATAATGATGAAAATTGCAAAATAAAAAGTTCCCGCCATCTTGGATCTTAGAATGGACCCGGAAATCGTATTACACGTATGCGAATTAGTCAGAAACGAGTATAATAATGAAAATTACAAAAAAAAGTAGCCGCCATCTTGGATCTTAGAATGGACCCGGAAATCGTATTACACGTATGCGAATTAGTCAGAAACGAGTACAATGATGAAAATCGCAAAAAAAAGTTCCCGCCATCTTGGATTTTAGAATGGACCCGGAAATCGTATTCCACGTATGCGAATTAGTCGGAAACGAGTATAATGATGAAAATTGCAAAAAAAGTTCCCGCCATCTTGGATTTTAGAATGGACCCGGAAATCGTATTCCACGTATGCGAATTAGTCGGAAACGAGTATAATGATGAAAATTGCAAAATAAAAGTTCCCGCCATCTTGAATCTTGGAATGGACCCGAAAATCGTATTCCACGTATGCGAATTAGTCGGAAACGAGTATAATGATTAAAATTACAACAAAAAGTTCCCGCCATCTTGGATCTTAGAATGGACCCAAAAATGATATTCCACGTATGCGAATTAGTCGGAAACGAGTATAATGATGAAAATTACAAAAAAAAAGTTCCCGCCATCTTGGATTTTAGAATGGACCCGGAAATCGTATTACACGTATGCGAATTAGTCAGAAACGAGTACAATGATGAAAATTGCAAAAAAAAGTTCCCGCCATCTTGGATTTTAGAATGGACCCAGAAATCGTATTCCACGTATGCGAATTAGTCGGAAACGAGTATAATGATGAAAATTGCAAAATAAAAGTTCCCGCCATCTTGAATCTTAGAATGGACCCGAAAATCGTATTCCACGTATGCGAATTAGTCGGAAACGAGTATAATGATGAAAATTACAAAAAAAAGTTCCCGCCATCTTGGATTTTAGAATGGACCCGGAAATCGTATTCCACGTATGCGAATTAGTCGGAAACGAGTATAATGATGAAAATTGCAAAAAAAAGTTCCCGCCATCTTGGATTTTAGAATGGACCCGGAAATCGTATTCCACGTATGCGAATTAGTCGGAAACGAGTATAATGATGAAAATTGCAAAATAAAAGTTCCCGCCATCTTGAATCTTAGAATGGACCCAAAAATGATATTCCACGTATGCGAATTAGTCGGAAACGAGTATAATGATGAAAATTACAAAAAAAAAGTTCCCGCCATCTTGGATTTTAGAATGGACCCGGAAATCGTATTCCACGTATGCGAATTAGTCGGAAACGAGTATAATGATGAAATTTGCAAAATAAAAGTTCCCGCCATCTTGGATTTTAGAATGGACCCGGAAATCGTATTCCACGTATGCGAATTAGTCTGAAACGAGTATAATGATGAAAATTTCAAAATAAAAGTTCCCGCCATCTTGAATCTTAGAATGGACCCGAAAATCGTATTC
The DNA here is from genome assembly GCA_025490895.1 of Thaumatotibia leucotreta. Classification (NCBI taxonomy): domain Eukaryota; kingdom Metazoa; phylum Arthropoda; class Insecta; order Lepidoptera; family Tortricidae; genus Thaumatotibia; species Thaumatotibia leucotreta. The sequence continues at coordinate 19,975 of JALPQI010019370.1, forward strand.
CACGTATGCGAATTAGTCAGAAACGAGTATAATGATGAAAATTACAAAAAAAAAGTTCCCGCCATCTTGGATCTTAGAATGGACCCAAAAATGATATTCCACGTATGCCAATTAGTCAGAAACGAGTACAATGATGAAAATTTCAAAAAAAGTTCCCGCCATCTTAGATCTTTGAATGGACACAAATGGCAAATTCAAAAAATGTAGACACAATAAGAGAAAATTAGTATTAGCCCTTTTTTTCTTACAGAGTTTGTTGGATGTTGGACAGAGGTAGAGCTATTTATTGCCAATGATATTGATAGAGTGCCATTAGTAAGAGTTTAATTATTATTTCGCTATGTGAGTTTGGTATTGAAGCGTAGAATAGAAACAGAATGCAATGCTCAGATTACCTTCAATTTTCTATGGCTCTCGTTTCGTTTGTTGCCAGCTCGTCAGATTACGGTAAAGCAAAGAGAATGCTGACAACTAAACGGCAACGCCGCGCCGCAATGTATCTGTTATATAATTCGGATATACCCTAATCAGAGGCCCTACCGCGAACAACGAAAGAAGTGTTGCCTCCCTGGCACACTTATAGTGGAATTCACGAGTGCGAGAGAGAGGCAACACTTCGTACGTGTTTCGCGGTAGGCTCTCAGCTATTTATTGTTATCAGTTGTTATGTTACGGGTTCAAATCCTAGCATATGACTTGTAATGTATGTATTTTTTGTTATTATTAGCGATTTAGGGACTTTTTACTTTTTTTTTGTATGTATTTATTAGTTTTTCGGTTTTTTAGACCTCCTTAAACATTTAAAATCAATATATGCAAGATTTTGTTTAGCGACATCTATAGATTATTTCTGTCAAGATTCGAGTAGTGTACTGTTTGACGCGTATCGAGAAAAACGCATAAAAATATGTACGTGCAATAATAGATGGCGCTGAAATCAATTTATTCCAAAAATAGTTAATTTTTTTATTTACTAATTTACTCTTCTAGAAAGGGTGGTTTTGACTATTTTCGATGTATGATGCTAAATTAATTAAAACTGTGCACTAACAGGTAGTAAATATCTGGATTTCAAATAAAACTAAATCTATTACTAGTCAATCGTGCTCCTAGTGACATCTATTGTAACATATTCCGAACTATTTGAGCCTTCTATGAAACAGACCCTCTATATTTGGGTACTTTGTGCTTAAAGCATACCTAACAATTTTGGTATGATGGCTTCTTTATAATTAAATTAATCAGTCTACACAAGTATCACATGAGCGTCATTATTAAACTAAACTTAATTTACTTGCTGGTTGACATGACATTGGATGATTACCAAATATGGTGGGTACCTAGTACGTCAGAATGTAATCACTTATGCGCGTACCCTTGCCTGAAACAACAGCTTAAAATTGTGCGGAGCATATTTTTGAATACTCTTTAGGGTACCAGTCGTCTGCCTTTTTGATATTTTTGACCCATAATAGCCTTTGTTCAGTGTCCAGTGGAAACCTGTTGGACATTAAAAACATCGATTCATTTTTGAGTTGACTATCAATACATTTATCGATATCACGATCGGTCTCTTAAGTACCACACTATGCGATACAAATGTTTGAATCCCACTATTTATAATTACATTACGAATGTAAATACAAATGGTTTAATCACAAAACTACACATATGTATCCGACAACAAATATTGAATAAGATTTTCAGTTACTTTTACCTTAATAAGGTTCGAAATCTTAAAATTCAAGTCAAAACTAAATTGCCGGTGAAACGTAATGTCTTTATTTTGTTCATTCAGGTAACCCTGGCGGTTTTTTACACCCTGGAACCACACAAGTCATCACTTTTATCACATTCCGTGCACTTATCGAACAGAAATATACATGAAAAGCTTTATTTTAATCACTTTTACTATTTGCGGTTTAGGTGCACTAGTATACACAAACAAAGATCGTTGACAGGCATTGCCGGCGTCACCCACAGATAAAATAGACTCGGTCTATCAATTTTATATGTCTATGTTTAAAACCCGTTCTAAAAGTAGAAAGTTATTGTTTGTTGTCTTGTCTGTGGTTCCGTGTTCGGTAGGCGTTAAACAATAAAACAGACAGAATGATTAATGGGCATGGTCACACAAGAAAAAAAGTTTAAAAAGTTGAAGCCATGTTAGCTTAAAGGACTAGTATCCAGGCCAACATTATTCTAAAAAAAATGGATGATTGGAAATTAATTTGCCTTTATTGATTAATTTTTAACCGACTTCAAAAAGGAGGAGGTTTACAATTCGACGAAATCTTTTTTTTTTTTTTTATGTATGTTCCCCGATTGCTCGAAGACGCGTGGACCGATTTGGAAAATTCTTTTTTTGTTTGAAAGGGTATACCTTCTAGTTGGTCCCATTGTCGTCCGGTCCAGATCTGATGATGGGATCCTGGAGAAATCGAGGGAACTCTTCAAATGTTGTAGGCACACATGACATTTTTCATTTATTTTCGAAAGCCAATCAAGTATTTGCGTCTAGTAATGAACGTCTTAAGTCGGTGAGCTGATGATGGAAGGTACAACTCCTTAGAGATTAGGAGTTGGGCAATAATTCTTTAAATATAACACGTTTCATGGTTTTTGGAAGCTATTCCAGTATTTGCCTTTAGGTGGTCATAGGCTCATGTTGGTGAGCTGATGATGGAAGGTACAACTCCTTAACGATTAGGAGTTAGAGGATAATTCTTTAAATATAACATATTACATGTATTTTGGAAGCTATTCAAGTATTTGCCTTTAGGTGGTCATAGGCTTATGTTGGTGAGCTCATGATGGAAGGTACAACTCCTTAGCGATTAGGAGTTGGGCAATAATTCTTTAAATATAACACGTTTCATGGTTTTTGGAAGCTATTCCAGTATTTGCCTTTAGATGGTCATAGGCTCATGTTGGTGAGCTGATGATGGAAGGTACAACTCCTTAACGATTAGGAGTTAGAGGATAATTCTTTAAATATAACATATTACATGTATTTTGGAAGCTATTCAAGTATTTGCCTTTAGGTGGTCATAGGCTCATGTTGGTGAGCTGATGATGGAAGGTGCAACTCCTTAGCGATTAGGAGTTGGGCAATAATTCTTTAAATATAACACGTTTCATGGTTTTTGGAAGCTATTCAAGTATTTGCCTTTAGGTGGTCATCGGCTCATGTTGGTGAGCTGATGATGGAAGGTACAACTCCTTAACGATTAGGAGTTAGAGGATAATTCTTTAAATATAACATATTACATGTATTTTGGAAGCTATTCAAGTATTTGCCTTTAGGTGGTCATAGGCTCATGTTGGTGAGCTGATGATGGAAGGTACAACTCCTTAGCGATTAGGAGTTGGGCAATAATTCTTTAAATATAACACGTTTCATGGTTTTTGGAAGCTATTCAAGTATTTGCCTTTAGGTGGTCATCGGCTCATGTTGGTGAGCTGATGATGGAAGGTACAACTCCTTAGCGATTAGGAGTTGGGCAATAATTCTTTAAATATAACTCGTTTCATGGTTTTTGGAAGCTATTCCAGTATTTGCCTTTAGGTGGTCATAGGCTCATGTTGGTGAGCTGATGATGGAAGGTACAACTCCTTAACGATTAGGAGTTAGAGGATAATTCTTTAAATATAACATATTACATGTATTTTGGAAGCTATTCAAGTATTTGCCTTTAGGTGGTCATAGGCTCATGTTGGTGAGCTGATGATGGAAGATACAACTCCTTAGCGATTACGAGTTGGGCAATAATTCTTTAAATACAACATATTTTATGTTTTTTTAAGCTATTCGAGTATTTGCCTTTAGGTGGTCATAGGCTCATGGTGGTTGGTGAGCTGATGATGGAAGGTACAACTCCTTAGCGATTAGGAGTTGGGGGATAATTCTCACTAAGCGGAATACTAACTCAAGTCATTAAAAGCCTCCGCCTACGGGGACGGGCTTCTAACACTCTCGTTGGTAATACCGTACTTACCTCCCTAGATGCACAATGTACTTTTACTGAACCTATTTTATATTTATACTATACTAAAAAGCAAAAAATAAAATATTTTAAAAATAAAAATTAAACCGCCTTCAAAAATACGCTGGAACTAAAAAGTGCAAAATAATTTTGGTTCCTACCACTTAGGATTTCCTACCCAAACCTTTAAACCTTTTACCCTATTCATTGAAATAAAATATGATTCCTAGGTACCCCCACTGATCTCAGTGAAGTCGGTGCCAAGACACAGGACAACAACAACTAAATAATATTACGTATACACTTCATAACATTAATAATATTTTGATTTAATTTATAATATTTTTGAAGAGTATTTCTTAACCCTAAAATAATAACTAACCCTAAAATATGAGTGTGATGTAGCCTGTGGACGTATTTGTCTTGGCACCGACTTCACTGAGATCAGTGGGGTACCTAGGAATCATATTTTATTTCAATGAATAGGGTAAAAGGTTTAAAGGTTTGGGTAGGAAATCCTAAGTGGTAGGAACCAAAATTATTTTGCACTTTTTAGTTCCAGCGTATTTTTGAAGGCGGTTTAATTTTTATTTTTAAAATATTTTATATAATCAAAGTTCTTTTACTATTCTTAATTTAGCTATCTGCTAATTCGATATTACCGAGGGGCCGCACATAGTGTGCCACTAAGAGGGATAGACATAGTCACTTACTACTAAGACGAAAGTGCCACACAGGCACTTAGTGACGTATTCAACGCATTTGTCTGGCACTTACATTTAGCATCTAATGCACACACACACAAAAAATAGTGGCACAGTGATAAGGACGGACGATTATCGTTCCTTTTCACTTCCACTAGTAAAAAGTTTCATAAGACCATCCCTTTCGTTCTTGCTATTATTATAACGTTGTCAAATCCATATTAATCC